>DWGJ01005504.1:0-10325 GCA_018246895.1 Aspitha aspitha aspitha
GGTCGGGCTCATTGATATCGGTATTGACACAGTGAGCCAGTGCCACAGCGACAGCGAGCAGATACAAAGGGGAGATGAACGTTTGGACCGGGGCGGGGTGCGGCGGCGAGCGGCCACAATGGCGGCCATTGAGAGCGGCAACAATGGACGCAGCTCGGACGTGCGAGCGTGTGGCGAGTGGCGACCACCCGTCCAGCGAGGTGAGACGTGACGCGCCACGCCGACCGCGGCATGTTCACACTAGGTAGTTACAAAACGGCGAACACAAACACGTAACGCGCGGCAATCATCAAAACACGACGTGCTCCGCTGACGGATACTTTAATGATAAACATTAGCACGGATGCGATCGGAGCCGAATGTCACTACACTTATTTACTCGTAATCGCTCCACCGGGTTCCGGGCGCTCCGCCCCCGCCGGCGACGGCCGCTGCACGGATGGGGAACGGTGCTTAGTTCAAAGCGACACTGACCATTTTAGGACGACACCGATTTGATCTAAGGACATGTGTGTAAGTTTACGACTTCCGACTGTACCACACGCGACCGCCCCACGAGCCCGTTTCGTGGCACCGTTCGCTTAGGTCGGGGCGAACATCGATAGCGATCCGACAGAGTTTTAATGTTAGTGTAATTTTCCTCGTCTCTCGAAATTGATACGGCAGCGGCAGTTTCAACGATTCCCGGTATCGCCGCCGCCCGCCACCCGCCGGGGACGATACGCGGTGCGCTGAATGTTCTTATCTTACGAGCATTATTGCTGATTCTATACGAATCTCGAGCATTCGACGAATCGTAATATGCACCTAATTGAAGTATTGCATGTATTTGTATTATGAGTATGGAAGACGCAAGCGCGCATCGCCATACCGGTCCGACCGTCAATGACGCATCGATTCACACCGCGAATCGCCGCTTGGATGTAAGAATATTCAAACTTCTATTCTATAGCATGTCTATCTAAATACCTACGAGTATGAGTGTATGTCGATAGAATGTGAGACGTTCATCTGTAGACGAACGGATCCATGGCAAGGCGGCGGTCGCTCATTGCGGAGTAGCGTGTAGTTCTTACACCTTGAGATCGTATGGTACGGTGCGACAATACGATTATGCGTAAAACGCGATATAAGAGTAGATTAATGCAATCGTAGTGAGGTGAGGGCGCTCGATACCGGCACCGACCACTACGGTACACGTGTCTTAGCGGAAAACGCGACACAAGCTTCACGGAAGATGACCGCTCGATGGGAGCACCACTCGCGACTTACGACCGACGCACGTTACGTTACGTAGCGACGTGTTGGAAACTGAGCTACGCTAGAGTTTCAGTAGTGACTAAGATAGGACGGTGCATTTTATGAATTACCAAATACTAACAACAATAATTAATTATATTTTTTATAAGGATTTATATTGAATTTATTTATACGATTGCGCCCCAAAAATGGTTTACGTTAATTTTTAAGTACCGTACAAGGGATTGTTTGTTAGAGACGGTGAACTTGAGTGAGTGAGTGAGTGACACTAAAAGAATAATAAAATAAACATACAAATACATTTACCAGAGAACTAGGTACTATTATTGTTAGGTTAGACAATAACGACAGTGACATATATTTTATGTATGTAACATGAATGACATTAGCTCAAGAAGCACACAGAAGGCCGGGACTCACTGTAAGAAAGAAGAGCCGAACATTTTCCCCATAGAAAGTGAAGCGCCAACGCGAGCGCCAGCGCCAGCAACGACACAGACATACACGCGAGCGAGCTATCGGAGCGAGACGAGAGCGACAGGGACGCCGCACTGAAGTGACGTGTCTTGTACTAAACAAACCACAATATGGGCATTGTGCTTCAAATTTGAATCAAACGTTAAGGCATCAATAAATGTTATATTATTTTAAACAATTAACTAGACAAACTGTATGAATGATGTTTTTTTTTGCAAAAATTGTTCTGTTGAAATCTGCTGATTTGATTGAAGCCGTTGAACAGTGAATATGATAGTAAGAGTAGTAGAAGCAATAGTGTGAATGTAATCGATCAGAGCGCACGTCTGTAAGCTGTGAGAGCAGCGTCTCGCCCCGGTAGCCGCCGCCCGCCGCCCGCCGCCCGACACACGTACCTGTGAGGAAGCCGCGCTTGGCGTGCAGCCGGTCCATCACCTCGCCCACGATTTCGCCTCCTTGAGGAAACAATAATCTCTTTATGTCGCAATCACATCAATACCACTCAGTTTTACCTCTTGCCGACATTTTCCCTATAAGATTTTGGGGTCTTGTCAAACTTCCAGAGACATCTAAATCGTCACCTACGTTTACGTCGCTACATCATTATACAGTATTCTCCTTATCTATTACGTCCCATTTTTTACATTAATGTGAAAATTGAAGGATGTGCAGAATTAAATAACGCGGATTACGGAGGCAATTACGGAGTGTTCCGATGGACAAGGGTGTCACCGGAACGCTAATATGGCCGACATTAGATAACGAGGCGAAACTACTAACACCACAATAAGCACCGTCGCGTTGACCGCGCCTGTGCTCGCATTCTATTGTATCAATTAGTTCAGCAGTACACACTCGAAATATACGTGCTGTACGCTCTGACGAGCATGCAGTCCGGCCGGGGGGGGGGCGTCATCGGTGATTCACTCCGCATCCATATCTGCGAGCATGTACTCTGAGTACCTTTATCAGCGAACGATTTCAAGTAAATGTGTTTAGTGGTCACGTGATAGCGTTTATTAGCAACATGTTACGCTCGCTCCTCGAGTCGAGTCTCGTCCGCAACTACTCGCATTCTTTCCAATTGCGTCATGTGAGCCTATGGAAAAATATTTTTGTTCTTGTCAAATAATTTTAATAGATTCTCTAATGAACTTCACAGGTAATATTTAAATTATAAAAGGAAACGATAACGGCTCCCTAGGTTCCATATGTGACATGAACCGTGTCGAGCTGCACTAACTATGTACATCATCACAGTAGGTGTAAGTACGGTCTCACTTGTAACAATTAACCGGTGTAACATAAGCGTTGCCGCGCGACATGGACTAAGCAGTAGGTAAATACCGACGCATTTTGGCCTTATATACATATTTGGCAATTTGTAATGATACAATTGAACCAGCCGCGCCCGATAAGAGCCAATCATGAAGGACATATTACAGCAGACAGTATTGTAGGCGAACATTAATGTACCGGTTCGGTGTGTACGTCGCTTAGTCATCAATACAACACAGCTGATGAATCAATCACGATTATGAATCCAAGACGAGTCTCGGTCGGAGTCCAGCGCTGCGGTGAGACGCGTTTCAACGACATATTATGTACATGAAAATGTATTTGCCTATTATTTACTTGCCACGGTTCTCATCCGTAGAAATGATTCGATAATGATCAGTCCTATTTTAAAAAGAATCCTTTGAGTAATAATAAATGGCCTGGTTTACTATTTTGAGGGTTTTCTAACTTTTACAGATACCATTGATTTCATATTTGGTGTATTGTTACTTCGGAGGTATTTGCAAGGTTTGCTACCCTTGAGCTGATGTTGTTGCTGGCAACTTTCAACAGATAGATGTTTGGGCTCGGGAGAACAGTATCAGCGAGAAGATGTTAGACAACAAGACGCTCGAGGCCACGTGGTCATCTTGATATATTGCTATGACAATACATTAGTGCAACATCTGTCCCTAGACTGCTTAAATTAATAAGCATGGAATATTTAAATAGTTACAATAACTACGTTTATGTAATTTAAAAAGAATGAAATAATAATAATAAAATCAAAAATGTTGCAAAATCTCTAAAAGGTAATAAAATAAAATTTCTCTCATGATCTTTTATAACGTCACTAAAAGAACCAATTGATATTTTAGTGTCAGGGGACCTATCAATAAGTAACAATTAACTAAAAAAGTTATGTGCCCTATTAATAGGTAAAATTTACGTATGATCTACCGAGCATAAAAATTAATATTAATCACGAACAATGATTTTCAATTGAGTCAGAACGATTAGCAGTCGCTATCGTCTTGCTGATAATCTCGCGGCGACAGATTGGCCAACGCGGGTACCTGTACCTACTCGTGCCTAGCGAGGCGATACTACGGCTGCTAACGTGACGGACGGCAGTATTCACCACTTGTCGTCGCCGGCACACATCGGTGATGACTGCGAACAAGGTAATATTCGAACGCTACACTCGGCTCCCCGCACCCGCGCGGCTCTGTCCAGGAACAGATGGAACGACGGTAGCGGAGGCCACCGTTATACGTACCTACATACATGACCATGTCACTAAATGTTGTTTTTGTTGTTAAATAATCTGTGTCATTGTATTCATTGTTTCACTGAAATCTACTTGTTAAAAAATAGTATAGAGCATTTGGTCCTCTTTATTGGATGCATCTATGTACGTTATTATGCTGATAATACAAGAGAACTGAAATAAAGAGAGAGAGAAAGAGAGATAAAGGTTCATTCAAATGTAGATCTTAGAGGCACGAGAGCCAGTACACGTAAAATACTAAAATCATAGCAGTACTGAAGAAATGTGCTAATTCAAAGAACAGCTCGCACCCACCGGCCGAAATGAGAGCATTAACTATTGTACAATGACGCACCTAGCGCCGGCGATGAGAGCGGACAGCCGCCAAACTTCAACGACTTCTTTATATACGAGAATATCACGGAGAGGACAGCTTCTTCCGTGTTGTCAGTGCACGGCAACGCTTTAATTGTACATCAACTTGACTTCGACCAAACACCACTACCTACGAACAATTTGAACATTCGATTCATTTAAGTATTTAACAATAGCTTTTAAGGGACAGATAGAATTGAGATGTAAGTAAAGACATGATGACGTCACCCGGCACCTCCGAATGATAGTCTTTAATTTTATGTAATCATCCAAACTCATAATAACGTAACACATTTTTCTTGAAAATTGCAATTTTGACTTATTGTTAGAATTATGTACTTCAACGGTTTATTCCCATAATATTTATTTACGCGAATCGTGACATCAGATATATATTTTAATAGCCGTCGGAATTGTATGATGTATTGTTTCGCTTAGATACCTAATATAGAGGTAACGTATCAGCACACCGGTTCTCTGGACCCCAGTTGCACCGGAGGAAACAGGCGCCGTCGTTCACAGCACACCATCACACCAATATTGAACATTGACAGTGACCCCACGCTGCATGACACTCACAAACGAACCGCAGTATCGACACTGGCTACTGGATTTGACCACCCACTTTGGCGTTTATTACATATATACTGCCGCTTTGTTCCCGACAGAAATACATAAATTAATGGGACCGTAATACACAGTAGTGGACAGTGAACCACAAAATAAATGCAAATGAAAATAAATGTTTTTGGAATTGGAAGAATATTATGTATCTAATAGTTATATATATAACATATAAGTGACAATATCAATTAGTTACAGTAATTCGTAGTAAGATAATCGAAGGCGGCAAGTAGGGAGGGTAACGACGGCGGCCTGTGGGGTAGGCGCGACCCCGCGAGTCTTGTAGCTCGGCACTAGAGCACAGCTCTGGAGAGCTTCGGAGATGCCGGCGGCTGCAGTGGGAGCTCTAACCGTCCAGCCGGGAACCCCGAGAAGGACGACGGCGCATGTGGTCGCATGTCGCCGGTAGCGCCGGCCGGTGTAGAATGAGACAGACGTCTCGTCCGGTGCGAGTCCTCCGCACGACGCCGAGGAGGGCCACCGAGAGGATTTTAATAGGTAGAAATCTTACATAAGCCTCGTGTCACTCCCGAGGCACCGCGATATCTTCCGAAGGTGTCCGCTCGTCACCAAAAAAACAAAACGCATGTACCCGCGCCAGTAGCACGGTGTCGTCTGAATCGGATTGTGTCACTGCGCATTGTGATATAAACGCAACCAACAAACGAGGTTCCCACCCGGCCGCGGTCCCGAGTCGCGACAAACGTGAAAGTAGTGGTGGTCGGCGCGAAGGTATCGGCCGAGGTGATACTCGTACGTGCTCGGTACGCGACACTCATGCAGGCATGCCACTCCTATTATATGTCCACTTTCATCCCGCATTCGGCTACGAGCCCGACGATTTTGGTAGAATATGAAATGATTTACAGTTCACGACCGCCGATTAATTGAAAGCCCGCCGGTATTTATTTGAGTGCTGGTTTTTTTTCAACTCTTAGTAATTTATTTCACAGTGTTAATTTAGTAGGTTATAAATACTAAATTGAAACTGGAATATTAAACATTAGATTTAGCAATCAAGAGAGGGCTAGAGTAACATTAGAACATTACAAGCGCTAATTCGATCGTCGGACCTCCCGGCAGTCGCCATCGCTGTGTGCACTTTCGCCGGAGCGAGCCGCGGCGCGGGCTTGTGGCGGGCGCGAGGCGGGCGCGGCACCTCGCTCGGAGCGCACTTCCTCGCCTATTGTTTTAATTGTCGCATAATGTATTGTGCCACTTTATTATAAACCGTGTCGTAGATCAACGACCCACGGCCTCCCCCCCAACACCCCGCGAGCTGAGTGAACGCCGTAAACACAATCGATCGCCGATTACTTTCCCCTGTTTATAACCAATACAAATAGGTTACCTAGTGATACTCATATAAAAGCGGAACACATAATGACTGCAAAAATATCAAATAAAAATCAATAGGTTTGTAGTCTCCATCTCCATGTGAGGTAAAAATTATAAAGCATAATGAGTACTGTACGTTTTTGATCGATGATTCGCTTTTGATGTAAGCGCGAGTTTAGATTAATATTTTTAATCTTCTTGTTCAAAACTTCGGCCAGAGGTATGGTTAGAGTCGTTTTCAGGGAAACAAATTCGTATTTATAAAAACAGCTCGTTACATTAGAAATGTTATCGCGCGAGTGAGGCTCGGTCGCCGGCTAGTCACCAGTACTCGTATAATCGAGCTAAACACCAACGAAGGCTCGAACGTGGTAGAACCTGTATACGGTTCGTCCGGGGAAGTACCATCGCCACACTTTGCACTGCCGTGAATCAGTTGTTTTTTACTACATTCTGTGCTTCGTTCTGAAGGGTGTGGACGCCGGTCCACGTGTATGTCTGATAAATATATATGAATAAATATTTTTTAAATGAGGAACACGCTTAGAAAATGAACTCGCTTAAGGGTTACAGGAAATAATAATAGAGTATGAGTAAACATTATGTGCAGATTAAGCTTTATGTAAACAAAATGATAAATTATATTAATTAAAACAGTTTATAATATTAATAGAGTGCTCAGTATTCATAATAAGGTAAACAAATTTGGACTTCAATTCTAGAATATATTTTTTATTACAATTAAAGTTTTGAATTTGTACACTTCAGATTTGTCACGACATTACATAACCTGACTCCATCTCTTGTTACAGAATGTCCCGTCCTCGCCCCTTACCATGTCAAGTTACTTACAGATGGCCCCGGGCCGTTCATCAGATTATAATCTGCATATCAGTACTCAGCCCATTCTTACCGGTTATTGCTAATTGTAATTAAGTGACAATGAATATTTATTTAGTAGTTCATCAATATTATGTTGAAAGTTGCAGCAAATTAAAACTATCGACCGCACAAGTCGCAAATTAATGATCATTTATCATTTGTGAGCCATTCAACTACCTGTAGATTTTGTCCTAGCTTTGATTAGAGGAAAACCAAGTTATTTGTAAATGTTATGATGTTGCATATCTTGACACTTTTCCCGTACATTACTAATAGGTATTATTCATAAATAAATTATATCAAGTTTTAATGTGGCTTCTATTGTGTCTAGTAAAACACATTTATAACTCGTTCATTAAACTGTAAAATTTCTCCGTGGACTCCAATTGGAAAAATTTAAGATCACAGATTATTCAGCCAATAAGTTTCGACTTCACATGTCTCACGGAACACTGAGATATGTCAAATTTTGTATTTTAATTTACCCCACATTCCAAAGCAAAATAATGATTTCCTTAAAGGAAGATGACCTAAACATTAACATTGTCACTGAAGTGGTCAACAGGCTAATTTTAGTGATTGTCTAAATGCTAACAGAAACATGAATTTCAGTGTGTTATCACAAGTTGATAAGGATGCGTATCGAGGTCAATACCTGTTGATAACACACCTATGTGGGCCGAGCGGAACACACGCGCCCAGTGTTCCTAGCTCTAGCACTGAGGATATAATCACTACAACCTTGCACAGCATGTGTTAAGTAGCAAGCATCTACATATTTGGAAGGCATATGCTGAATGACGGTTTTTGTAACTAGTTTTATGTAGGGAATTACAAATTGCATATCAATACAATATATTATCTTCTAACGAATATCTGGTCAAGTTTGATTTTAAGCTAAATTAAAAAGATTACAATGATATAATCTAATAAGTTCCTTACAGGTACATGCATCACTCACCTTTGATCAGCGGCTCGGTGACAATGTTGATCTCTTCCTGTGGGATCATATCCATCAGGCGCGCTATGTCCGTGGCCAGCATGTGGTCCACCACCTCCAGCAGCTTGGGCTTGAGCGGGTGGAATTTGGTGAAGTCATGATTTGCCAACGTTTCCTGCATCTTCTTGATGTCTGGGAAGTCTCCGGGAGATATCTGTTGCTCTCTCTGGATGCGATCGTACACCTGCCCCAGGTTCTTGATCAACTCCTTTTTCTTGCCATCCTTCCCGAACACTGAGGGCATCTCCTTCCTCAACTCGCTAACGATGTAAGCGTGGACCTTAGCGAGCCGCGCTCTCTTGATCAAGTCGTTCAGTTTACGGAGAGCGGCATTTCTCGGTAACGACTGCATGTCTCTGAAGAGGTCCTGCTCCTCGTCTTCGAACAGCCTCCTGTTGACGTCGTACCGCAAGGGCTGGTCCCAGAAGGAGCCGATGTACACGCGGGCCACCTCGGGCGTCTGCAGCACCTTGCCCAGCGACCACATGAGCGCGCCGTACACGCGCATCAGCTGCTGGTGATCGATCATGTCCGCCTTGTTCAGCACGATGCGGATCTTGTCATCGTGGCCTCTCAACGCCTCGATGCTTCTCCGAAATTCGTCAGAAATGTCCAGCTTGTGTGCGTCGAATAGGAGAATGATACGATCGACGCGCTCGGCGAACCATTCCAGCACTCCGGTGAAGTCGTACCCTCGATCTACTCGCTGCTTCTCGCCGGACAGGATGCCGGGCGTGTCCACTATAGAGATGCCTCGCAGTACCGGGGAGGCCACTGTGGAACATTGGAATCGGTTGAGGAAGGCGTTGCCGAACTTGCTGAGAGGACGGAACTGCTTATTGGGGTCCACGACGAGTGCATTGCCGGGAACGACGCCCTCTTTCTCGTCGTACATCACTGCGATGAAACGATCCGTTGTCGGTTCGGGTCCGATTCGGATACCCGGAAAATCTCTTTCGAGAAGGTATTTGATGAACGTAGTTTTACCGGTTGAGTATTGCCCTACGAGAAGAATCATCGGTTTCGCGTCGAAATCCGGGTCTTCTAGCTGTGGCGAGTGAAAATCGTGGAATTGATAATGCAACTCGAGAGGCAAAAGTTTAGTTTTGTATATCTTTTTAAGACCTTCCACGACATTATCGATACTTTCGGATTTTGCACCTTCTTTTCTCAGCCAGCTAAACATGATTGTACTTGCTTCGTTTACCTGTAAGAAAAGAATGCAACCACAAATTCACTCACTGCACTAGAATTAAACTAATTTATAACAATTTCAGCGAGACCACCGCGAACATCCTCCTTCACAAAATAAAATGAATGACGTGTGTGACACTAATGAAGTAGTATGAAGTGACCACATTAATGCTGCCAGTAAATAAAATAGCGAAAAACTTTTCAAAATCCATAGATATTGAGTAGACATTATTTTACAAAAATACCATAATAAAAAACTTAATTACTATGAAAGTCGTATAAAAATACTTATAGCTACATTTTTATCCAATTATTCATAACATATAGTGCATTTGATTGAATTAACCCATTTTTTTCTAATCATGTAAGTTTGTATTGTTGAATAGATAATGAAATATTTAAATCATAGAATGAAATAAATAAACGATGCTTACATAAATTACGAGACCAGTCATAAAATCAGACAAAGTTTTTTTTGTCGTGCGCTATATATAATTAATGTTCATTTATCTTGATTATATTATATTATTATATGGTTTATACAAGAATTATTTTATTTCGTATACAAGTATGAATATATAGTATCGCATAGTAATTACAAAAATTCTATATGTTGAAGTTGAAATG
>DWGJ01005505.1:0-10324 GCA_018246895.1 Aspitha aspitha aspitha
AAATAAAACATTACACACACTACCATGCATTTGACACACTCATTTGACATACACATACAACGTTCATTGTTTACATTTTGGTTGTCAATGTCAAACAAGGAGTCCAAAGAAATGTCAAAGAATTATTTTTTATTATGCTCGAATTTCGACCAGCAGGCGACCACTAGTTTATTTAATAAGTCATACCATTAGATGTCGTTAACTTTTATATGACAGGAAACAAATTTAAAATTGAATAATTTCCAATTTAAAGTAAAATCAAAGCGCAATCTGATTTGTTTTATTTTTATTTGTAAATTTTCAAAATTCTTGAGATTTATATACACAACTAAAATGACACAATTTTCAGACCAACTATACGAGTATGTAGGTATGTATATTATTTACCTTTGTACGTACCTACATATCAAATTTATTTTTGTAACAAAAGTTAATTACATAAAGTGATAAGTGATAAGTAATAAAAATACTCGCCTGTCAGCTTGATGCAACCCCCCTAAAAGTCCTTTTACGAACTAATGATTCAATCCCAATCTCGGCAAGTGAATGGGTTATTTGAAAATGATGACGAAACACATTTTTAAGTATATTATGTATTTTATGTGATATTTACCTACACAATTTGCATACCAGACGTTCTATAATATTTCTTTGGGGTAAATAAAACATGAAAAAACTTTTTACGTATTCTTACCAATTTGACCTGTTTATCATTGACCTATAACAATAAGCGATTGGAAATTTCCATTAGATATAAAATTATTTATTTTGTATATAAAGTTTTATTGTTTATATGTTGTCACACTTAAAATCGCAATTTTTTAATGTCCTATCCCCATTGTATATGATCTTATCGGCACTCAATTTCCGTAGACGAGTGCAGAGCGTGTGAAATAGTAACGAATTCTATGACAAATCTCATTTTCATCGAATCGTGCCGCGAAAAAATTAGGGAGACGTATTTAATTTGTTGGTACCTTGTACTGACACACAGTTTCTGCTTTGTTCTTATATTTCTGATATTCATCTCTACACCTTTTAAGAACTACGGATCGATTTTTTTATACGTGTTAAAACAATTATGCTTAACACAATCAAAATTGTTCTTTTTTAAGTTTAAGCGTTTTTTAAGCAAAAGCTTTTAAAATATTTTTAATTCGAAAGGAAAATGGTTGAACATAAGTGGTTTAATGAAATCTATATATGACAGAACCTTTGACTACCACATATGACTTTTATTTAAATAAACCCAAGTTAAGTCACATATAAAGTACACGGCTTAAATTCCCAAAAACACTCACGCAATTAGTTTTTGCGCTTTCAAAGAGGTAACGAAGCGAGGAAAGGCGAAGAGATATAACTGAGAAATATTAAATTTCCAAAGTATCAAATGGTAGAAACGTGTTCGTCGAATATTAAGTGCTCATCACGAACTTCTTCGAAGTTCGGATTCCTGTATTCGCTCTCTCGGCCGTATTGCAAATTTTGTGTGAGATCTATAATTAAGATTGTACTTTATTTACTCTCGCTTTGGGTCTTTAATATATTCTTGAAACTCTCCGAACAAGTGTACAAAATAGTATTCAATTTTAATTATATTTTATCAGTTTCTAGCGCATTGTCATCATCACCATTCTCGTCATAAGCCTCTTAGCGTTCCACGGCGGCACACAGAGCTCTTCTCAGAGTGAGACCTTTTAAGGTCATAATGATCTATCAAGCTGTCCAAGTAGTTACGGGCAACTTTACACTTTTCGAAAAACATTATGGAAAATAAGTATGAAGCGTAGGTATAATACAATGGAACGTAAAGAAATAGACGCTATCTAGACCTTTCCCAGTGCCTGATATAGACCTATAGCCATTTCTGGGACTAAAGCGGAGGAGGAGTAATTTTTTTATTTCACTGAACAATTTTAAATAACTAAATTACTTTTGACTAAATAATAATAATTGACAGTTGTTTATATCACTTTTCGTCCATCGCACTAATTATCTAAACAATATTAACTGGGATCGTGACCGCCCCCACAAGAATTTGCACCCTCGTGTGTATCAAGCACGTGCTAGCAAAACCTAAGAATCGCCAAGTTTTTAATGCTACTTTATTCCCATATTTAATGTATTTTTCAGCCAATATTTTATTATCATTATTACGTATTAATCTGCTTTTAAGGTGCACTTGCAGACTTATTAAATAAGTCCATTAAAAGCACACAAATATTTCTTTATACCAACTTAAGCATACACACTCCACTAAGATTGCACATGGCCATATTCGACTATGATTTACCACCAAGTACTCTATTTGACGGTTTACTACATTTAATATAAGGAAAATAGATTCTTATTCAACGTTGTTAAGAGTTTTGTTTAAACGTTAACTGTTTTGACCTAATTAATTGTGTTCAATGCTAAAACAAAGCGACGTACAGACAACTGAGCGATTAAATAAATGGCCCTAAAACATTTACATTGGAATTACTCGAAAGAAAATTTCAACCTTAATCCTGCTATATTTTGTCGACTTCCACCATTTTGTTGTATTTCACTTTGAATTACTTTTGTAAATACCTACTATACCTACATATCCGTTTTTTAATATAAATATAGTAAAAAAAAATTCTCAATGTTCGTCAGTCGTCACGACTGCGTGGTGTTAGTATTTCCATAAAGGCAATTGAAAAAAAATTTGGCAAGTATTAGGAGGTTAGCAACGAATGTCATAAATGTTATCAAACAACGCATAAAGCTGAAGAAAAGAAAAAGAAAGGAAGATTGGGTGATAAACACATAAAAACCTAAGTAAATAAACTTGATATTGTAATTCCATAAATTAACATTGCATCTTCCCGATACTTTTAGATTGAATCAACTATTGGTTACGTCTGGTTGTATACGAGTTACTGGACAAAACGTCCTTACATTTCCATAAATTTCCATAGGTTTTGAGCAGACATTTTATCAACTGTTGCTTACTGACAAACAACCCGCTCTGGCTGGTCGACCTACCTACTACTATCGAGATTAATAAATGCGAATCTATTTATGAACGGTAGGTACTCGTATATGATTAACATCAGCAACGCTTAGAATAAATTAATATACGCAATTTTTTTTAACCATATTCGGAAAATTGATCAACCGTCAGCAAATTATTCTCCAGTGTAGAGACTATAATCGAACTCGTTTATTCAACAATCAGGATATAATGTTGTTTGCTCAGCGAAAAATCTCTAAGGGTTTTAATTTTTTTATCCCGCCGAATAATACGGCTAATTCTACAGGCACAGACCCCTCTTTTATAATTACCTAACGAGAGAGATAATCTATTGACAACTCGAAAACATTGTCACTAAATTTCTAGGTAGGTATCAAGAATCAAGACCTGCTAAAAAGCACTGTCTGTAAAATAGTATCGTTAAAGTGATTATTAATGAATACTATGACTACATTAAGATATAATCATTGTGATTGATGTACTTTATTTTTAAACCGGTAAACGTTGGGCTTATATTCTTTTAGTATTAACAAAGGTGGAAATAAGGAGCATTTACGAGTATTTGGCAGTTAAGACGTGTTCAGTAAGGCGGTCACGTCTATCGCAACGAAAGAACGCGCCAATGTCCGACATTATTGACAACTAAACGGTGGTAGTGTCAGGTGGGTAGTATTTTATTGCTACAGGGTAAGCGCCACCACAACGCGTTTGCTAATGTACTTACTCTATGTACAAAAACACGATAGGGTCGGACCATTTTATTACTCGTGCTATAGGCTGGAGTGAAATGATGGAAACAGTGGAAAATTTAATAAAATACGGCCATAGATAGACGTGCACTAAATGTTAATTTGATTGTCAAAATCTTCACATAAGGCTATACCGTATATAAAGAGGTCATACCGTTTGCAAGATTGCTGCATTTTTGCGAAACGCTTCTCAATGTTCTAGACATATTACTTTCTATTACAAAACTGGCTGGCTCTTGTGTATTTTGATGAACTACGTCTAGACGTGGTTCACGGAGCTCGCAAGTAAATTTACAGAAATATGTAATAATGGGTACCTTTCAAATAAGAACGAATTTTTGTTCCGCCGCTGTGCTGGCGTAGAAATTTAATTTACAGAAAGCAGTAAATACGTTACGCACTTGGGTAAACTTTATCTTGTTTTTCTGACCACGATTCCTACAAACTATGTTTTCCGTATATATATTAATATACATAATATGTATATAGTCATTTAGTGCGTTTTATTTTTCGAAACTAATCCATATGAACGACATCAATCGTGAAGAACTTGTAACTACGAGTACATTAATAAATCTCACCAGCGCTGGTCGTTTCTCTTCTAATTAAATTATTAACTTGACATTTATTACAGTATTCATCTTTTTCACTAACCTACACTATACTTTATCAGAAAACATACGGAAAAGCGTCGTCGTGTCCGCCGCTCCTGATATCGTATACTAGCGGCCCGTCCCGGCTTCGCACGGGTAAAAAATATATAGCCTATGTCACTCACTGAAAAAATAACTAAAATCGATCCAGTAGTTTTGATTTATTCATTACTCTCCGTGGCCCGCACGCGGTAAATTTGGAGTAAAACAATTCCCCTTTCAAAGTAAGTATACCTGTACCATGATTATTTTACATATCAAGCCTTCCTCTTCAATCGCTCTATCTATTAAAAAAACCCGCATCAAAATCCGTTGCATAGTTTTAAAGATTTAGGCATTATTGTTGTTAGGATTTTTTATATTGACTGTAATATTAATAAAACTAAATTCCTATTTGAATTGTAGAATATACTATGAACCGACCGCTCAACTCTATATAACGAAGATTTTTCTCATCAATGAAAAATTTTTTTTGGTGTTTTGATTTTTTGTTTTGGTCTCACCTAAGCATGGTGAACTAAAGTTAGAGATAGGATATTTTATATAGCCATTCCTGAGAACGTTAATGGTTTTATTGTTATGGATTAAAATTAAACACATTCAACAACATAACACACAGCTGAAATAACCCACAGATAAATTATGCATAATTGTTTGTTTAAATATCTCAGAACAAAACTCAGACGTCATGCCAAATTGAATCAATTTTGATTCTTTTGAAATACGTACTACATAACTAAATAGGTTGTAAGTAAATAAAAGTGCATCCAAAATTTGCAAAGAATGCTACATCCTTTATTGCCGTTGGACTGAATACATTCGTAAATACACGTAAAGTATTAAAGTGGTTAAAACCAAATATACGACCGTATGTTTATATTTCCAGAGAGAAAATTAACGCTTTTAAGTAAAGTATACAATTAATATGGAGACGTGGATCTGCGTTTAGATCTAAACAAATAATATAGACACATATTTGTACATAACATGAAAAATGCCCAGTAAATAATCGAAATAAATTTAATGTAGGTAAATATAATATGGTGAGGCAAAAAACAGTATGTAATAAGAACGTAAAATTGAGAAATTCAGTTTATTCAGCGTTCATTTTTGAGGCAGTACTGAATAGAACAGACATGTACCTACAGTCTGCTTCTGTAATTATTAAATAAGCCCATGAACAATTCAGCTAACAGGGTATCTTAACTGTACATTTATTATATGAACACAAATACTGTCTGCAAAAGCTTTTTGCTCCGAATTCTCCAACCAGCCAGTACTTCAGTGTACAAAGCTCCCTTAAGAGGAAACATCCCTTAAAACACCAAGTCATTGAACATAGTAAGCATTCTTCGGCGAAACTAATTGTCCGCACTTTTTTGCCGCGTAAAAACCCCTCGATCACGCTCAAACAATTTAAAGAAACCAACGATTACTCCTCACCCTCGACATTCGAACGTTTTAAAAACTACAATAAAAATGCGAAGGCTGCACTATTACAACGCCGCACCTATTAATCTCCCATTGTATAAAATGTTAAAGTGAAAAATAATTTTTTTTTTCCAAAGATATATTCGTCGTAAGGGGTGCGTTTGAATAAAAATTCATTTTCTTATTTAATAATTCAAGTGGTCTTACGTATTAATTACTTACCATGATTCAATTTTATAATGTTGCCAGCAAAAGTTATGGAAAGGGACAGAACATTTGTAATTAACGACGCTTGATCTGAATTTTCGCCGATCGTGATTGATTGTTTGTAACGTTTTCAATAAAGTCACCTTCAGCATTTTATCGAAATTGCTTGTTATATAACATTTTATCCATATTGCTTGTAATATTCGTTTGAGTAATATTGCATAGGTACGAACGGTTATGATAAAGGTGACTTAATATTTTTGTTTTCTTCGTTGATGTGTAAAATATAGTAGACTAGTTGACCTGACCACGCGTTGCCGTGGTGATATATGTTAAATCACATAATGTATCAAATATTTCAAAATCCCGTACCATGATATCCGACAAGTGTTGTCCTATAAGAAAACATTGATTTTGCAAAAAAAAATTAGATCATCAATTGAGATAAAAAAAATCCTGTCTTTAAGTTGGAACAAATAATAGATATATACAAAATTTCATTGAGATCGGTTCAATGGTTTCGGAGATTATCGCAAACGAACATCGTGACACGGGATTTTTATATATTAGATATAAAAATCCCGTGTAGATAAATATTTCAAAAACCTAGTAGCTAGTGTGATTTTGAAATGGACCTAATGGAGCTTGTGTACGTCGCGAGGAGACGCGTGTACGGAATATTGTCGTCGGAGAACCGTCCAAAGGACGCTCCGCTTAACGAAAGCCAGCGGGATATCCTCTGAATTCTCCATGCTCTCTAAGCTATGGAAAGTCAACCATTCCTCTCAGCCAGTGGCGTACAATATGACCTTAAACCACATTATGAAAAAGACCCATGTCCGATTAAATAATGAAGTCCTTAATTGGATAAACCTTGAAACCATAACTACATAGATAATATTTTGTAGTAATTTTGTGAGAGAATATTAAGCAATGTTTCTTCGAACCCTAGGATGAAAAAATTCCAGCCACAAAATAATCAAAGTATTCATAAAGGAATCCAAACTCTCCAGTCACCTGAATCTGTATATAGTACTCCTTTCAGTTTCATTCAGCTTTCGCTAGTAAGATACCGTTACCCACTTTAGAAGACACATTTCCAGAAAGCTAGGTCTCACCATGTCGTTACGCCATCAATAGCTCTCTTGACCCCGTGAACTACGGACATTCACATCATTCCCTGTTTATACTCGGGACCAACTCAAAGGGCGTTATAAAAATTTCATGAAAACGAATGTAGGCAGTGGCTGACACATTTTTTCAAATCACCGCAATGTTTTAACCGAGGCTCACCACTCCAGTAAGTTACAAATCTTAACATCAAATACACAAAACTCAACCCTAAGAATTGCCGTTGAAGTTAAAAATTCAGTAATGGCATTAAATTCAGAAAATGTAATTTTCAGTAGCAAAATGAAAGCCGGCGGACATTCGACGCTCTTTTGACGAAAATCGTGTTGCAATCATTTCCAGTAGGATAATTGCGGCCGGATACAGGCCCCAGCATCCGCGGGACTTGAAAAGTTTAACATTTGGATATAATAATAACGATGTTTTACTCGCTGAAGCATACCCGTGAGATTTGCGTGGTTTTGTTTTAATAATTTGTTAATTCTATTTTAGTTATCTCGAAAATACGAGGATAACATTGTTTAATGCTCGCTGCCCGCAAAACAAGCTAATTTTATAGAATTTGAAATATACGACACTAACAATTCATCTTAACTTTAAAATAATTAATTTATTTAAATGACCTACTTTCACATTACATTTAATGTACTTAGATATATTAGTACAAAATATAAATGAAAATTTTGTGTAGTAGGTAGGTAATCATTTCTATTAAAGGGTTTATAATACGACTTATTCATTGTTTTCTATTTTTTTTTTTATTAAATTTACGTACAAGTAAACGGGCAACTTGAAAGGTATGCAGTCACCGTGCCTCTCGATATCTCAAATATGAAAGGAGTCGAAAGTGCTCTATGCGGTAAGTAGCTATCTCCTACAAATAGACTAACTACCAATAACAGTCCTATCCACACACACGATTGGGACTCCTGTCCCAAAAGCATCCTTCATTGATACGGATAGCGGCATTTCAAACAAAATTTAAGTTCAACTTCAGTTTTAGCACGTCCTATACAAGTAAGTATACCTCTAACAGTTGACGCAGTTGAACACGCGCCGCCCTGTTGCCAGGAACTAGTTTTCATGCGATTACAATCACGTTTCTAACGCAAGTTGTGTCGTTTCTACGGTTTGATGTAGTTAGCATCGTTACCGCAATCACATATAACACCCGAGTGTCCAGTGTCCAGTGAGCGACAATCGCGCACATCGCAACATCGTAACAACGCCATCAATGTCTGTCCTGTGAAGATAAATATACGTTAAGTGCTTACCTATCGTTCTCCTCCACGAGTAACGAATGTTTTCCATTCGATCACGCGCAAACAATCGAACCCTTAAGGAACACATCGTTACTTATTCGCAGATGGATGATAGCAATCGCCGATAGACGTGTCAGTGTATTACAACTTTTCGCTCACAAAAATTGTTGAAATAAACAACGAGCGCCTTTTTTATATAAAAACTAGCTTCTGCCCGCGCCTTTTCTTGCACAAATATTAGAAATTCTATTTTTATTGACCAAGAGCGTGAATCGTAAATCATCTGATTTCCAAAAAGACGAATCTTCGAACCTATATTTCATCCCCTTAGGGATGAACTTTTTTTAGTAAGTAGTCACTTACGCTATGTGTAGACCCTCTCTACAAAATTTCAGGATTCTGGGTTCATTGGTTTCGGCTATGAGTTGATCTCGGGTTCAATCAGTCACTTTCCTCTTTTATAGTTTAACTATTTCTTAGCTCAATCAAGTTCTCAATACAACTGTTACTTAACTATACACGAAGATATTGTGGTATTGACTAAGCATTGTAGGTATCGTTTTACATAAATGCTTTGCGAATTAGGTTTAAATACCTGATTGGAAAATGCATTTAAGTAATACGGTTCCGATGTAAATGAATTCAAATGGAATCCAAGCCTGCACAAAGCATTCCCAACAAAGTATTAACCATTTACTGGATATACAAAGTTAATAGGAAATGTTCTGTTGGCAGTGAACCAAACTGGTTACCTTTTGCAAATAAAGTTACATAGGTAACAACGATATATTTCAGAGATATCGATACTACGTACCTAATACATTTTTTAAGCATCTCTTGTAGCTACCTGCTGCTTAATTTATTATAGTGTTTGTCTATCAATTTTTTTATACCAACCCGCTAGGTCCCTAACGGCGTATATCCCTGTTATATACCTGCCTAATACCTAATCGTAAATGTGCAAAGGTGCCTGTCAGGAGAGAGAGCAGTCAAACGCTTGACTATGAACAAATAAAAATAGGCTTCGACCCTATCCCTTCCTCTGCACTATTTTATACTGTAGATAGGTACCATACTTCATTCAAAGTTAAATACATTTTGAAGAAAAATAACAGAATAAGTTGCAAGGCCGCAGGTGCCGACTACAAATAAATAATTCATTACCGCCTGGACAGTGAATACGGCTAGCCACGGCTGCAATGATTGGTGAACAATAATCGTCTAAAATAAAATGTATAGAAATGTACTAATCATCAACGGAGAGCGCAACCATTTCTTTTAATAGCTAGATTCTAACGGCTAGACGTTTACCGTGAGCGGCGCACTAATATGCGCAGCGGATGTACAGGGAGCAGGCGGTTCCGTTGTGCATCACCGTGAATATCGGCGCTTGGCTACACGATCGTTGCGGGAAAATTGTCATGAAAATATCCATGCATCGGATTACTGTTCAACCAGCTCCGGTATTTAGTGTCTACGCAAATATTAAAACTCTTATGCAAAATCTGAATATATGTATGTATTTATCAATTTAGTCCTATTTCCGAGTTACAGGCAAAAAATAATTAAGCTAAGGCTAATCTAATCTGTGATAAATAAATTTATGTTAAAAATTATTGGTGTCACGGGACACCGGGTAGGAACGAAGTTCCTTCGGATAATACATATTCATTTATAAAAGCAACACAATTAGCGAAAAAATAAATTAATGTTGTAACACAAATAGCAACCATAACATAACGTGACGTGACGTGACATAACATAACAACATATATAATGTAATGTAAATAAATAAAAATAAACTAAAACATAATTTTGAGTTTGCTTGTGAATACGAATATATTCGCTTGCTTGTGAATGCGAATTCCGTTACCCACTTCCGTTATATTT
>DWGJ01005506.1:0-10324 GCA_018246895.1 Aspitha aspitha aspitha
GGGGGAGTCAAGAGCCTCCGAAACCGGCGTGTATGCATGAAGAGAATGATGAATGTAGATGAAGCACGGCAGGTTTGCAAGGACAGGGATATTTGGCACTCGCTGCTTTCTACCTACCCCGTTAGGGACCTGGTGTTAAGGCTTATTATAAGGATTAAACTGATTTTATAAATATATTCATGCAAGTAAATATCCTGTTGTTCATATGTCATTTATATGTGTCAACAAAAAAGATGATATGTGAACAGCAGGAATTTTACTTGCATAAATATATTTATAAAATCAGTTTAATCCTTATAATAAGCCTTAACACCTGGCGTGACGATATATATGTATATATATAGCGAGTGAGGTTTAATTCAAATTTACAAAGCGCACGTGACGTGAAAAGCCGGTATTCGAATCGAGACCTAATGTGAGTGCAATCCAAACCACTGAACTATCACTGACTGAAATACAACAGCGCAATACTGTTTATTTGCAGGTGCTGAAAATAAACCAGTGTTTGTATAAAACCTTTACGAGTTGGTCATCACTTGATCCTTAATGTTGTTGTTTCTTGAATCCCCACTAACTGGACCACAACTGAAATGATATTAAGATCAAAAGGATACGCAAATCCCGTTTTATACGTTGAACTGAGGCTGCTACAGCTGTTGTGAACTGGTTCCAAAGGCTTATAATATTTAATTTAATGCTCATTTGATAAATAAATACGATAAGTACCTTAAGCTTAGTCACGCGTTGGTGCCTCTTTTAATATTAAAATATAGATGTAGGCTTTCACGCTCCTCTAAACTAGGATTTCCTGTGGGCGTAGCGGACACTACGTATGGGCAAATTTACAATCATTTGCTCTATAATGGAAGACTGAATTTATTGCTTCATCTAAATATTGCTGGCGAAGTGACTAGAATTATACACAGTCGTTGAAATATGAAACATATTTATTTCCTTATATGGTTATGCTTCAGAGAATTTATAGTCTTTCATATATGTTAACCTTATAAAAGTTTTATGGTCCTCCAACCCTGGCAGAATTTACAAGATTACGCGCATATCATGTTTTGTTTAGTCAACTAACGCGCGAAAACGTTAAAAGAAAACACCGGGAAACCTTTCAAAGTTCTCCAAAATATTCTCCGTGTGAAGCTGTAACAAATATATAAACACTGTTGCTTATTTGGCCCTAAAGCCTTTTATTGCGCGAAGAACTACATACGTCCAATGGAAAAATGAGAATGGAACTAATATTAAGAGAATATGTATGCCTTTTGTTTATCAAAATGCATATGTTCATATATATTACTAGCTGTGCCCGCAGCTTTGTCCGCGTGGAAATCAAAATTTTTCCGTTTTTGTAACATTTTTCATTGCTTCTCCACTCCGATTAGTCATGCCGTTGATTACTCGATAAATGGACTATTCAACAAAAATATGATTTTCCAATTCGAACCAGTAGTTCCTGAGATTAGCGCGTTCAACCAAACAAACTCTTCAGCTTTATAATACTAATAATGTTAAAATGTTTATTATAACGTCAGATAGAATAACGGAAATTCAAAATATGTTAGTGGTCGTATGGTGATATCAAATTATTGCTACATGTCTGCTTGCCTCCGTAAGCTTATAAAAAGCTGTTCACTGCCTTCTTCGGAAGCTCGCTCTGCACGTGCCGAAGACAGCATATTTATCAGGTGGATAGGTTTTTGATGGGTATCAACAATGTAACAGTAATTATATATTAAGTACATTTCTCTTTAGAAAGTGTTACAACTTTCTGATGTTTATATGACGCAATAATGTATGACTTTGATTGCACTGTTTGCAATAAAGTATTGAAATATTTTACGTAACATATGGGCTATGTGTGAATACTCGTAGATGTTAAGTATGCAAAAGTTAAATAACGAAAAGTTATTACTAAGAAAGTAAGGATAATAATTTTCTTGAAGGTGTTTAATATGTTTTTAATTATAATGTAATTTTTTAGGTTTAGGTTTCATCTACTCTAATCATTGTATCGTACGTATACACGAGTATGTATGTTTATCAGCAGTCTGGTTACTATAACACAGTTTAGAATCAAATCGCCGTGTTTGGAATTGTCCAATTATTATTATTTATTGTTACTTCACTCGCACAAGCCTGTACGGCAGTTTCGCAAGAAGCTCCTTCGAGAAGCTTCTGTCGCGGCCACGTGTAACGCTAACGGACAGGACGGACGGGTTGGGATTCTTTTCTGGCGGTTTTTGTCATTGCCGTCATCATTACCCCGCGCTGGCTCGAGTTGACTACACTTTTGACTGAAAACTCGTAAAAACCGGATCTTTAAACATCCTATCATAACATGTTTGAGGTTGTTTGCTATTTAAACGGCAAATAATCAACGGTCTCGAGGTGTAAATAGAAAATCGCTTGTCACATCGTTTGTATTAGGCATTGAAATCGTATTTACAGTTCTCTGTTTTTCTGCGGTTCTATAATGCATTATACGTCATATATCCATAATATATACGACAATGGAGTCCCTTGTCCGATAGCCAGGCATTTTAATGGTAAGTATTCAAAATTTCTTTTATAATTATTGGTATTTTATAACGGTTTCTGCGTCAGCCAGTCATTAGTCACGTCATCAGTATTTAGATTTAACGCAAGAGAACATAAACAATAGCTAGCGTGAGTGTTATTAACATTTATTAATAAAATATGTGAGTAATGTCAAAGTGAATATCAAAATTACGCCGAGATATTTTTAAACTCAACCATCCCCCCGCTCCTGTATGAATTATGTTCGAAATTCGAAGACAGAATGAATAAGTATTCATTAATATCCAATGTTTATGAGGCACTTGACGCAGTGTATGCAGCTCTGTCGCCGTGTTACCTGATAATGATAGATCGGTATCGTCGGTACACGTGTCACTTGAACACGTTCTCCTATATCTGTACAATGTGTGTCCACAGACTTGATAACGAATAGAAATGTCTTACATCATTATTACGGGAATAGGTGTCGGCAAATGAGTTTAGTCCTTTGTAACACTATTACATTCGGTTGTCCATTTAACTGTTTTGTGTTATCTTTGGATCCATGTAACTCGTTGTTGAGGTCTTGTTTTAACGTATACGCGGCATATATAATATTTTCTGTTTGAAACCTTAGTTTATGTAGTTTTTTTGATTGAGACTTCTCCAAACCGGAGGATTCGTTCAGACAAATTGACAGATTATTGACACAAGCGTGTACAGGCACCTTCATAACTATCGTTCTGCATCCTAGATCATCATCATCATAAGGTCAGCTTTTAGCCGAACCCAAGCCTAGTAATAAAAGACCGTTTCTAAGAAACGACTTGAGAACAATTTTAGAATTTCAAACATCAAGGACTTCAATGATTGGGGAAAGTAATTACTTACTTTGGTAACTTAAGTAACTTATTACTCTTAAACTTAACTTAACAATCGAATGCAGATGGTTTACTTTTCTTAATACATATTTTTAGAGTGGAAACTTTGTTCTAGTTTCGTTTTATAATTTTTTACTTAACTGACATTCAATAAATTAAATATATATCAAGAATAAAATGTCACTCCACCAGCAGGCCCTTAATTATCGTAATTATCCTTAAACGGACATACTGAGTACACTACTAGCTTCATCGAAGCAAGAAATATATTAAATAACATTTAAATAAATGCATGGAATTGTTCACATGTAATTGTTTTTTGTTCTAGTAATAGTAACTAACCCCTTTGCAGTTCCGCTGTTGGCCATGGATCTTTTACCAAAATTAAGGGTAAGGTTAGTGGTCTACCACTACTTAGTAGACCACCACCTTGGTACTTCGTAACGCAAGCGCGAGTTGTCAAACTTCAAACGTCTTTCGATTATTAACGGTGAATTCTGCGTATATGGGAAATCTACCATATACTCGTACAACCAAGATAGCTTTAGTAAAAGGCAACACATATGTCAATAATAACCTACTGATTATTCAGATATAGAATTAATTTGAATACAGATTCATGAGCAAACAAGAACTCTGGTTGCGTCAGACTGATTCAAACTGTTTTTATATGCTGCCTTTGTGTTTGTTTAAACTAAACTAAACTACAGTAATACTTAACTAATTATACTTAAGTAAGGAATAAGGTTAAACATTCAATATGTTTTGTCGTATAAACTGGGAATTAGTCAAATGGAACAATGTAAACTACAATCTCGGATACAGAAATTTATTAATTCCACAAACAAGATTTAGTGATGTTTTTTAAATAATATACGAATAAATATGTACAGATGTGTGCATCTTTATCTCTACAGAGTAACTGATTAGTCAACAAAATTTTGAACTCAAGTTATCAAAGTGAAATTGTGTTTTTTTTTAATTACATAAGTTTGATTTTTGAAAATTCGTCTCCTGAAGAGTTAAGAGCCTCCGAAACCGGTGTGTATGTATGTATGTATGAAGAGAGTGATGAATGTAGACGAACGGCAGGTTTATAAGGACAGATATTTGGCACTCGATGCTTTCTGCCTAACCCGTTAGAGACCTGGCGTGATTATATTATAATAATAATTGTCTGCTGATACAACTGGCAATTTTTGAGATATCGCAAGCGTCAAAATTCATAATCAAACCGATATACAGGGTCAAATTCGTGGCGTTCCCGATTTATATGAATAATATTATAAACCATTTGCGTTTCACGTATCTCATATAAATAACGATTAAAATTCCTGCAAAATATCGTGAACGTTATATCTGATTGACCTTTATTGCCTGTTTACATTATTAATAACAAATTATTATTAATGTACAAAATAAATAACATGTGTCGTGAGTTGTGGATATTTAGAAAGTACTCTACAAACAACACGATAGATAAATCAAATTAATTTTCAAGTGGCACTCAGTAATTGCCTTTATTTGTAGAGTTGGGAATATTTTATATAAAACTAGCTGCGCCCGCGGATTCACGCACATGTTAATACTGTAGATGATTGGTTACATATCTAAAAATAAATTAGCCTAAGTTACTCCTTATATCATCAGCTATCTGTCATTGCAAGTCCCATCAAAATCTATGCAGCCATATCGCATTTTTAAAGAACTTTAATTTTTCAATTAAGGGTTGGCACCTGAATTCTTAGTAATATTTCATTTTAAAAATTTATTAAACTGTCATATCGTATACATATCATGTATTGCGTAAATATGTATGTTTATCAGGTTTCAGGGACATTTCGGTGCCTAACTTGGAACCAGGTATGTAACTATCAGCTACCTATGTTATTATTATTAAACAAATTCATGATAATTACGGCCACGATTAAGTATCGCAGCTAAATCTTAGGGTAGTGCAAATAGCTTGTACACTAGCGCTAGAAGTGCAAGTGTAAAAGTCACGACACGACGTAAACAAAAACTTAACATATACCCTTGTGTGGTTGAAATTAACTCAATATTATCCTTGTGGTAAACTGCATATTAACTGAGGAAAATTATTAATTTAATGCCAACACGCCGATAAGAGCGGTTCATGTCTTAGCTATAAATTGCATATTTATGCAAATGCTTATATGTTAGTACCTACCGATGACAATCGTATCGTTGTAAGAGAAAACAATTTATCGAGTACCATACAAAGTATGTATGTGTAAATAATTGGCGCATGGTTTAGATTTATTCCACGTAGCATATATTTTTGTCCTGGGAGGGAATCGAACCCAGGAGCTCCGGTTTTGCAGTCAGGGTCAACCAGTAGACCACGAGGCCAGTCAAAAGATTTATCAAAAATAAGTATACGCCCATTGCAATTGTAACCAATACCTACGTATGTATAATAAGTTTTTATTTTTGACCTTCAGTCTTGCTAATTTCTATATAATCAGTTCGTTCACCTTTGAAATGATAAATGTTTGCATTATTTGTACACAGTTCAATGACCGCGCGCTCCCTTGTTGAAGATCGTCGTATTATTTATAACTCCAAAATAAACTGACAATAACTTATACATAAAATGTAAAAATGTAGCTGAAGTTTTTTTGGAATCGCGAAAGATTTAACTGGGATTATGATAATCTTGTTATTTATACCTGAGCTGTTTTGAATTAGGTAATATAAATGATGGACAAGCTTCAATTAGGTATATTTTACATTAAGCAAGTATATTTGAAACCACATATGATGTTTTGTTTAAAATTTACAATTAATGGAATGCTAGGTATGTTTTGATCTAAATCGTAAATTGTCTTTTTTGGCAATTTTAATATACATTTTAATTTTGAGTGTTCAGAAAAATATTACCATTGGAATCAATACCAGTAGTAATTAGTTTATTTTGTATTTTGGAAACATGAAGAATACCTGGGCTCCAACACATGTGAACTTCTGCTCATGGTAATAATATGGTGAAGATTAATTCGTCACTCGTTCTTCATCACGTTACATTACCTATGAGCGGGAAGTGGAGTTTGGAGAGCCACTTCGTTACTATGTAAGAGCAACACTCAAGCTCAGGTCAAGACACGAAAGAGGTTTGTGAAGGCCTTTAGAAGAAATTCTTAGTCTGCCTACCCTTATGGGAAATAGGCGTGTTTGTGTATTTATATCGTTGCATTGCGCAATTATTTGAATTAATTTTTAAGGATTCCATCAAAGAGGACTGACAATTTCGTGTTTAGAATTTTATAAAGTAATTATGCTAATACTAATTAGTAGCGCATTACATAATATATCCTACATACAGAGTACACAGCGAAACACTTCATCATTACAGATTAAATCTTCTGTGTGTGATTGATTGTTTAGTTACCTCACATGGCATGTTAGGCCTACCATTTGACAGATATTAACATAAATGATCTATTCTACAACTGTTTCGCTAATAAATAAATGAAAAAAATTAACAACGATTTTCACAAAGCGTAACTAACATCGAAGATCGGGAAAAAATTATGTTGTGTTCAGGTTGGTTTCAGGTTTTAATTTGTTTCTTCTTTTTTCTCGTCTTCTCTCGAACACCGCAGAACATTGGCAAACCCAAGAGCACGGTATGAAGTTCCTACAGTCCACCATACGTAGGAACTCTATACCTCGCTAGTGGCAATCACCAGAACAGTGTTCTTCTATCTTCATAATTCTTCTGAATTCTTCTTCTCCGCTGTTGATTTATGTTATTCGTGCAAATTTGAAACCTAGAAAAGGCAAATACAATTTAAATGCATTTTACTGTCGTGTATCGTAACTTTTGATAAATAAAATGGCCAACATACGAGTTTTTTTTTAATTAACATCATTATATGCATATGTCGTTTATAATAGGGAAAGATAACAAAGTTACATCAACAACTATATTTATGGTATTTTTGTAATTTGTAAAAAGTGGTCAACCCATACGCGTATTATTTTTAAAACTGGTTGTACATATTTCGTGTTTGAGCAAACGTTTATTTAAAAAAAAGCGAATCGCCGCGACCCGCCGACCCGTACCTTGTTATTACATTAAAAACAAAATTATCATTTGAATGTAACAGCTGCCGCGGTACCCCAATAATTAATTTCGTAGGTATCCACAATTAGCATATTTTATCCTAGCGACGGGATTCGCCGGCCAGATAAGTTTTAACCCCTTTGAGGTATGGTAATTTTTGTAAACGCCCGTGGGAAAGCTCGGCCGTGTTTTGCATAAGAAATCTCTCATAATAAGTTCGTATAGCACGGTAGCGAATTTTGTCCACTATTCAAACGGCCGGGAGGATTCCAAGGCGCCAGCCACGCTCATTTCTCCTATTTAAATTACTTCAAACATTTCAAATTTGCATTTTGACATAGTGAATTGATTCCGCGTAACGAGACTCGAACCCCATTAATAGTCAGGTAGACAAATTCGTCTACTATTGAATTGCTGTGCTGTTGGGACGGTTTTTACACGGATTTTATATCACTTAATTCCTTAATTTATTTACGTTTCTAGAACATTCAATTCGTTAATCGAGAAGTCGTGTAACTTTTAATCTTGCGAGGAGATTATACGAAGATTCGCACGCCGCCTCATACATATGTACACATAATTATAGTTCATAAATCATGTAATTTCGACTTGGACAACAGCTCTCATTCCATTTTAACAATCACAATTATTTACGCCATGTCTGCTGTGTTGCCACTTAATTAATTTAATTACTTAGATATATATATATCGTTCCAAAGTTGCATACTGTAACTAATAGGGCCATAAAGTATAGTAGTGCACAGAAATAAAAATGAGTAACCGGCCGATAAAAACAAATCCAAATGTAACATCTAAATGCAACAGAGTAATAAAATGTAGTTGACTAGTGGAACGCGCTTTTAATTATCTGTGAAATCAATAACTGCTTCATCGCAACATATAAAAACGCACTTAAATAAGATTAATTCACTTGAAACTTGCACGCTGGTGTAAAATAATGTGACGACTTGTTATCGAATCATTAAAAAATTAAAAAGTATATTTTTATCTATTAGTTATCTGTGTTATAAAACGATATCTCGGCGAGCAATTAAAACGTTACATTTGGAATTTTATACAATTAATGTAAAATAAGGGCGTGAAATGTCATTATCAAATCGCGTTTTACAGATTATAAATCTAAACAACGTGTAAAACGTTCACGCGACTGTAATTTCCATCGAGCAATAACACACTCGCGTTGGCGGCTGAGTGAAATGTCAATGCCAAGTCGTGTTCGGTCACAGATTAAAAATGAAATTAGCCGCGAACCCGACCCCGAGTCGTGAGTGTTGCCCTAAACGGTATCAGTTGACCCCGCTAACTAAGCTCGTACAATATAGCTTTTGTACACGCGTAAACATATGCAAGTGGCAATTTTATGCTATTGAAATATATAATTACTGTTATATATTAACAATCTGTAAACTACATATTGTATCTGTAATCAACTGTGTCATATTGTATCTGTGGCCTCTCTCTCTCTCTTCTGGGGACCGGTCAACTAGTGTGTATGTGCTCTCAATTAATTAGACTGCATAAATTAAATAGTGTGCTAATCGAATTAATAGTATGCTCGCTGAACGGGACGAGCCCGTTCAGCGAGCATACTAAGCCAGGCTAGGTAAATGGAGGGGTTCTATTGATTCTTAACAAACACATTCCTCGCTATACATCCTCGCACATGTCTGGTGGAAACGCAGATCGAATGTGTTGCGATATTATGACGCATTACCGGAGATGTTCTGTGTGTCGAGCGACACGGAACTGCCGGTGAAGTTGCTCTGGTAGCCGCTGCTCGCCTGCGAGCTCGAGTTTAGCAGCTGATTCAGCGTGATCTGCACACACAGACAGACATCATTTATATTATTATAGACAGTACAATTGTGTAGAAGACCAACTGACTTGGCGAACTTTGTACCGGTTTCAATATGATATTCCGATTTTCGAAATAAATATAGCGTATATGTTGCCGAGGACTAATGTAAGGGCTATATATCGAAAAAAGTTTCATCAAAATCCGCCCAGTAGCTTCTGCGTTAACAGATAAACAAATATAAATTAAAAAACATTTTTCTTTGGTTTGTGTTACTTGTATGAAGAGCATTAGGGGTATTTTTTACTTTTTCTTCAAAGTACCGAATTGGACTCTTCTGCAGTTTTATTATATCGATACTAATATTATAAAATTGAAGAGTATGTTTGGTTGAACGCGCTAATCTCAACAACTACTGGTCCGAATTGAATAATTATTGTGTTGAATAGTCCATTTACCAAGGAAGGCTATAGGCTGTATAACATCACGCTATGACTGATAGGAGTGGAGCAGCAATAACAAATGTTGCAAAAACAATTTTTAAAATTGTTATTATTAGTATTATTGTTTAATTTCTCTCTCTGTTCTCTTTTTTTATTTTTGTTTGTTTGTATGTTGTTATTATTTTAAGTTATTATTTAATTAATCTATTTATTTAGTTATATTTTAAAATTATGTAATATATTAGTGTTTTCATTTGTATAAAATAAAATATATAAAATATGTAAGCAATATTATGTAATGTCCCGTTTAGTGAGACATTAAAAAAAGGATAATAGCATTTAGAATTTCGCTCCTGCGTGTTTGGAGACAAGTCAATTAAATAAAACTAATAATGCTAATATAAGGAAAAGTTATTATTTTATAAAGTCTTTCTTTTTTCAAAAACGGGACAATATTGATTTCCACGTGGATGAAGCTACGGGCACAAGATAGCCTAGTGTATATAGGTAACGTGTACTCACGGGCCTGCCATCCGCCAGCATCTGGAGGTAGGGTGGCTGCATC
>DWGJ01005507.1:0-10324 GCA_018246895.1 Aspitha aspitha aspitha
AACCAGTAGCGATACCCATTGATTGCATTACTCTCCACTGCGGCGGGGAAATTACATTCAATTGGAGCAATTGAAGGCTACACCCGCATTGTAATATCGTAATATTTATTCATATTTGTATCAAATATTAGTTACTAGCGCCCCTATTGATTGTAGCGTGATGAAAAGTATACTATAACCAACTCTGGAGTATGAAAAATAATTGTACCAAGTTTTATAAGTAATGTGTTTGTTAACAAGTGTACCAAGTGTTAATAAACACATTACTCGCTACGCATCCTCGTACATCCCTGGTGAAAACGCACCCTAATACCGGAGCTGATTGAGTTACGACCGCGTTCTGGGAATTTGATACTGATGAAATTCTTCACAACACTGACTTTACTGGGACGGTAAACGAAAGATTTATAGTATTTTCCTTGCAATAAATATTAAATCATATAATAATATAGTATGTTTTGTAGGAAAACCTGAAGACAGCGCTTTTAACCGCGTATAATACTATTGTTAGTACTTAAAAAAAAGTCAATCTAAGATAAAACTTGCCTAAGTTACTCCTTATAACGGCCTTATATTTGCCAATAAGGCAACCATCAAAATCAATCCAACCATTTTAGACATTAGTCGAATCAAAGAAACAGACAAAAATTGCATGGATCCTGTTTATATTTCAAGTATCGTACTTTCGTATGCATTTGGTAAAACGCTATTTTTTGACAATACAGATAGACATTTCAATTTTATTGTATTACGGTATAGATAGATAATGAATAAACTTAAATGAAACTGAATAAGCCACAGTCATAAATAAAATGATTAACAAAACTACGTGAAGTTGAATAACCCACAAAGACTAATAAGCGAATAAGCAACATTGATAAATACTATGAGTGAAACTACATGAAGTTGAATAAGCATCATTGATAAATACTATGAGTGAAACTACATGAAGTTGAATAAGCAACATTGATAAATACTATGAGTGAAACTACATGAAGTTGAATAAGCAACATTGATAAATAATATGAGTGAAACTACACGAAGTCGAATAAGCTACAGATCACTATACTTATCATAGTACCCACGTTGTACAAGTATCATGCACACATCAACTGTGAGTATATCAAGTTTACTCTCCCCGTTTCATCGACACGAGATTGAACTGAATTGATTGCTTACGGCCGCAGTTCCCGAATCGAATACCGGCACAATGCCACCGCTACCTGAAAAGCGAAATTAGTACCCCATTGTAATTTCTATAACTGAAGTGTATTTGTATTTCAAGCACGTAACGGGTGAACATTGGAAACAAACACACAATAGCCAATAAAGGCGTCTGTAACGACTAGAAATAGATTTTACCGGTATTAACCGGTAGTCACCGGTTTTAGAAATAAAGAAAGAAAAAAGATTTGTTCGTAATTATCTGTACACAAAAACATACACAATACAAAAATATAAAATTATGATAATCATTACGAAATTTCACCAGTATTTATACAATAGTTATGTAAATAGATAGACATAACAAATAACTTTGCTCATCACACGAATGCTTGTCCTGCGTGGGAATTGAATCCAGGGCCTCCAATTTCGCAGTGAGGGTCTGTAACACATCGAACACGAGCCCTGTATTACGACTGAAGCAAACAGAACACGATTTAAATTGCTATAGAACCGTTAATCAACCAGTGTTTGCGCTACCGTATCGTATTTGCGATAGAATCGAACATGCATTGGAGGGTAGTTTCAGGAAGTCCTCACCGACAATCGCTTACGCGGTTCATTGACCTTTAGCACTGATCAATCGATTGCGAAGTATCTTAAGCTTTCCTAATGTTGGTAGAAATGAAAGTGCTTTTTGAAATTTTAAATATCGAATTGGAATAAAACAAATATTAAAAAAAATTTAAAAACAATATTTTTTGAAATAAGAACGTTCACGAGTAACATTTATTTTGAAATGTAGAATAATCCCTCCGTATGTTTTTCGATAGTCACAGATAAAAAATATCTCTATAATCACATATATGTACATATATATGACTCTAATAAAAAAATCCTGTGATTATGGAAGGTAATTAATGAGCTCGCTTTATATGTTGTATTTACAGTGAAATATTTTCATTCATTCTATCATTCATTAATTCACGTCATAACAGGAAATTGTTACAACACTGTGCCGACGGTACACAAAATCAATCACATTACAATCGGCACTCAAATTGATTGGAATGGAATTGCTTAGTTCAATGAACTGCAACCTATTACCTGCGTAATGAAGACTTGTACAACCCAAAACATTCCCAATAAACAATGAAGACATATAACTACACTACGAGTAGGTGAAATGTATTTTATGCCATTTACATAGTGGTAAATGACATTTAATATTACAAATTCATTGATCTCGTTTCTAATGAATACTAACAAACTAATATTCGTATTAATATAAAGCTATTATGCCTTTATACAATTTAACTATAATATAAAGGTTGTGTATTCAAACGTTATAAGGAAAAAAGGTATCTAGCTAACATTGTTATCATACAATAAACGTAACACCAGATTTGTCAAAGAATTTTATTAAAGCGAAATGGAATTTTTTAAACAAAAAGAGGTATTTTATCTGTAGATTATTTACTTTGTACAAAACGAATAAAGGCGCCCGAGCGAAAGACACGTAAAAGTAGATTAAGCAAGTTACGACGTAATTTAAATTCATAAACTGTATTAGATTAGGTACGTTCCGAAATTTACAAAATAGGCAGGGCGGGAACAAAAATTTAAATAACATTTCATATTTGAATATTTACGATAACATTAAATGGCCCGCCGTGACTTTTTTAAGTAAAAACATCAACAAACGTAAAACTAAAAAAAATTAAAACAACTTATGACATAAACGTATTGTCTTTATAGAAAATATTCGACAAATCTTGATTATAATATGTGTAATACTGTTAGTATCAATGTAAACTTGCATATAATAAAAACAATATTGGACATTTTGGGTAAGCGTTATGTTGTTATTACAACCATAATATAAAGGCTGGCAGCTTGAAAAAAAAACGTACCTAGTATATTTAATTATACATGGAAACGTTTAATTTTTTCCAATTTTCAAATTCGAAAATAAAATACTGGCTGTAAGGTTTTTCTGGGAATCTTAATTTTTCCAATATCGCGGATGATGCAAGATGGCGGACTTGTTATTTTCTTTTTTTAAAAGTATTCCCCTTGAGGAGTCGCGACGTGGAGGAACTCGAAGTACGCATATTTAAAACTCGCGGGCATGGTGAAGAACCCTCCAACAACGAACCTTTACTTGGAAACTTTAAGAAAAGTAAGTGTTTATTCGCAAGGTCTTCAACGAATTTTAAGAAATAAATTACATCCTTTAAGCATTACACCTAGCAGCAAATTTTTATGCGCATCTGCGTGTTCTAGAGAACTTAAGAACCTGAATCCCAGTTGTTGTAGTTAGATAACAATCAATAAATCATTGGAGGCCTTCAAACAGGGTTTAGGAAACGATGTAACTACTTCGCATCTCTTTCAATACAACAGATATGTATGTAGATTACTTACAAAGTGCTTTAATACAAATTTATTATTATTTTTTTATTATGGTTATTTTTATTTTTTTCTGTTTTCATAGTCTATTTATTTATAGTTCTGTATGTACACGTCAACCTACCTCTCTATGACCACTTGTCCTCCTTCAGATATGCTGGAAGAGATTTCTTAGGGAAATAAGCAGTACCTTTGTGCCGTCCTTTTTCTTATTTGGTCTGTATCTCTTTTTATGGTTTCTGTGTATATAAATTTATAAATAAATAAATCAAGGCATGGCAACACACGTCTATTTGAGTGAACCAAAAGAAAGCTATTCAAAAATAAAAAAAGAAATTAATTTAAGAGTTACGATTCGAACTTGTTCTATCGTTGAATATATCAGTAACCGCAGTAACCGCAGTAATAATATACTAGGACATACCACAATATGTTCACACATTACCATAATTTACATGAAATACTAGAATATTCGTTCAGATGGCGTTTATCATGGAGGATATGTAATACGACTGTCTGAATATTTGCATAAGAAGCGCTTAACGACGTACGACCGAGTCAGAACTGCATAGCTGCATGCAAGGCGGGAACTTACACAAATCTCGACATGCAAGTGGCTGGGTGTCGCTAAGTTGAACCGATCTTCACTGCGCCATTAGCATTTAAATTACATCGTGGTAATTAGGACATCTTTTTGTATATATGTAGACGGTTCCCCGCCTTCATCAGGATCAGCCACAGAGCGTGAGATAAAGCAAGCCATGTACGTTAAATCATCAAAATTAGTTCACAATTATCGAGAATAGCACACATTAGATCACACACAATTGTATTTGAAGACACCGATTGATAGATTGCGTGTAACAATAGCGACTCGTACGAGACGTCGTGCGCACGCCTTTCCCGCCACCTTTTCACTCTCTTTTTTAAAAATGGCCGCGCACCATCGACGAGACGCTCCGCTAGATTGACAACTGTCAATCTTGTTCCAACACCACTTAATAGATGGCGCTGTACTCACTCCTACATATATTTTTTTTTCCAGGAAATGGCATGAAGAAACTGTATTCGGCAATCAATAGTAACAATAAACGATTGAAATTGGGGTGGTATGTGTCTCTTATGCGGTTTTTTGTTCAATGAGACCAGGATATCGTTATAAATAAATATTTTTTTTTTATTGTTAGCTGAATAATTTTTTTTTCACCACCCAGACGTTTTTTTTAAATATCTATTTACATTTCAGGCCACCACGAGGAGAATTAAAATCCAACAGCGGGTGAGCGCATTCTGTCGTATTTTGACAGGAGATGCATGTAGAAGGGAGTAAGGGGGTATTGAGATATATTGAAATAAAAATAAGATTAAGAATAGTCAATCTCTAGTGCTCTATGTCAATAATAAAATAAAAAATAAAATAAAATAACAAGTATTATATACATATTTTTGGTTTACGTTTGTGAACTGCCCGGTTACCACAACACAGGCGTATAATTGCCCAATTTGGAATCAGATAGGACGCGTGGAGACCAAATTACTGCTGTTGTTGTTATTATGTAACAGGAAACGTAACATGTCACGATGAATGATAGGAAATAGATGAAACAGAAAATTAGAATTTACGAAATTTTCAGATGCAGACATCTGGACACATCGCACAGTTACAGGTGCATGAGGCGACAGGTTATGAGGCTGGCCGGACCCACGCGCAGCGAGTGAGCGATGCACATTCAATAACCAGATAGAGAACATCCTGTATAGTAATCGAATTTGTTAGGTTAGGTTAGGTTAGTTTAAGTTAGGCGGCGGCAAAACTTTTTGTATTTTTTTACACGCTTTATATTACTTTCACCTGTATGTATGTTTGTTTGTTTGTATATTTTTTATGTTAAGATTACAGGAGCCCGCAGCAGTCGCAAGCTGAGCGAGCGTAGAGCTGTAGGGAGGTCTTACAATACTGCGAGTCAGTATTATATACAAATAATGACATTAAATTGTTTTAAACACAATTTTCCTCCACAGATTGTCGATTCTTCGCAGGAAAATATTGAATGCCGTTTCACCGCCCAATTTTAGATCGATTCTGAGTTATAGTGAGTAAATTCATTTGATGTAATCGTCAAAGTACACTGTAAGTAGGGGCCGGAAATCAAAATGGCGACGCGACGCTACTCACACCGGAAGTCATCTGTCTCGAGTAGTAATCATTCGTTCGCGGCTCGCGAGCCGAGGTAGACGTGTTGGTGGCTCTGTGCTTGTTGCCGATCAATTGTTGTAGATCGTAAGGCATGTCGCTGTTGTATTATTATAAATAAGATAAATATGTAGGTGAAAATAAATGAATTGTTATTTACTATTAAATATTATTACCATTGTGAATCATGATGAAAACTGGTTTTAAAAAAAATATGGTGATTTTGAAAACGTCAACCTTTATCTTATGTATTATTTCTTTATATAATGCACGTCTTGTCTACCGACTGTCTCGGGACTAAAGCGATGTCAAAAAGTGTGCAATCAGCTTCTTCCAAATGTCGCATCGTTTTTTTGAAGTTTCGACCCCTATATAATACCCCTATAAAACACGAAAATATTGATTTTTCTAATAAAAAGTAACTAAAAATTGAGATATTTTACTTGTTTTCAAACTGCTGTTCAATTTTCTTTATATTTCTACTTGTTTTTGTGATACAGGAGCAATGATTAATTAATTGTTTAAATATCGTCATACAGATAAGAAATATGCAGCTGTATTATCGTCACGGGCTTACAGAAGAGAGTAAATGAAGGATATTATACTCTACGTTTCACGATTTGTGGATTAATAACCATGAAAGTGCCGTCACTTGAAACACACTGATATTCATTTCGACCCAAACATTTCGGGGTGTGTCAAGGGTATGTTGTAAGACCGTTGTTATTCTTAACGAACATGTCTTAATACACGCGTTAAAACTGTTGTAATATTTAATAAAAAGCTATTATTCTGCATGTAATGTTACACGATTTTATGATCCTGTCTTTTCCTGTAAGTCTATGATGGTGCAGAAACAAGGTGCAATCAAAACGTATGATATAGCTGTTAATATGGCTATACACATCACGTCTGTTCCGAATATAATTAGACAGAGACTAAAGATTTCCGTCGGTTTTGCCTTTAATATCCTTCTTTCGTATTTTCTAATTACATTATGCATGTGACCAGAACACAATAACTAATTTATACACAGTATATAAATATTGGTTAGTTGCGACCTGTTAATTTTGCTATTAGGTATTCATTATTAAGGAGTTATTTATAAAAGCAGAACAACGGAACTTATTTGGTTTGTAAATTTCCACTGTCTCGAAACAGGGAAGGCAAAATGTGAATTATCAAATGATTCTCACCAATCCCTAAGATCTCGGTCAGGTCTTGAAACAAGTCTATATAAACCGCAATAAAGCCAGAACATGTGTATTACATACATACTCACAAATTGTTTACTAATAAAACGACAGCAAATTAATTAAACAGTTTGTTTTTCTAATCTGTTATAATAATTATTTTCGCTGCTTTTCATGAATACTCGCTCAAATCAAAATTTTGGAAATACCAGCTTATAACACAAATAAATCAAAAATATTCCTTATTTCATACTCAGTAAGACTCACATTCATAACGGCAAAACGGGCATAATGTCGCGCAAAAATGTCGTTTTGTGATTGGTTATTTTCTACAATATTGATTTATTTTGTTTAACTTTCAAATGGCTACCCTGTAAAATGTGGATTTTGGATTGTGCGAGTATTCATGAAAAGCAGCGACTTGTCTTCTTTCGATTCTCTTGCATTATCTACATTATTCACTAGTTCTTACATTCTAGAACATCTTCCAATTCCCATATTTACAAGTTCTTTTAATCTAACGCTAACGTGACACTAGAACGCATCCGTTTCTTCATCCTCGAAGTAATTCGTCTTCCTTGTCCTCATCTCTCTACATAACGCGAAATATCCCGTCTTCCAGAGGATCACAATCACCAAAACTATTGGAAATGTCACTAATGTACCTGAAAGTATGAAATAATTTCCATTTAGTATTACAGATCATGCGAAGAATAGTGTTTTCATGTAATAATAGAAAACCATCAACAACTGATCTAAAGAACTATTTAGCATTGACTAGCATTAGCTACTCATTCAACAACAATATTACTAACAACAACAACAATAAAACAACAAAATAATATCAATTCCTCTGTAAGCATGTTTAGAATAAGTATTTTACCTGTATACATTTCTCTGTAAGTGAATTGTAAATTCTTAATGAGAAATAATAAAATTCTTAAACCATAAACAACAAAATAACAATAAAACACAACAACAACAACAACAAAGAATAGAAACGCTTTCGCGCCTTCACCAGTCAGGGCCTAAGCCATTGAAGCAAGAGGTCAGTCATCTAGAGGTTGCTAATGAATAGCTGCCTCACCTCTTAAACTGTTGCGAAGTAGAAAAGATAAAAAAACCGCGTCTTACCTATCAGGATGCCGTATAATACAGCCATGTCCACGACGGAAGCGTCTAGAAGGTTTTCGCTGGCTGCACACGAGAGGGTCTTGCGGGCTTCGTACAGCTGGGCGAAGGTCATGCCTCGGTAGTCATCTGGTTTCCTGCATCTGAAAAGCAAAATATTATTCATGGTAAAAGGATTTTAAAGCTCAAGCATAGGTTCTAGTCCGATGGGTATTTGAGGTCTCTGATGATAAAAGGATTTGAAAAGCTCAAGCATAGGCTTTAAAATCTCTGATGATAATAGGATTTGAAAGGCTCAAGGATAGGTTGCTAGTCTTTAAGAGCTCTGATGATAAAAGGATTTGAAAAGCGCAGGCATAGGTTATCATTCTTTAAGCACTGTGATAATAAAAGAATTTTGACAGTACAAGCATAGGTTATAGTGTTCAGAGTCTTAAGATCTCTGATGGTGAAAGGATTTCTCGGTATTTAATAGATTTTTTTACAATACATACATATCGTCACGCCAGGTCCCTAACGGGGTAGGCAGAAAGCAGCGAGAGCCAAATCTCTCTGTCCTTACAAACCTGCCGTGCTTCATTTACATTCATCATTCTCTTCATGCACACGCCGGTTTCGGAGGCTCGTTGACTCCCCCATCAGCCAATGTCTGACCTATTTGGTCGAGATAGGATAGTAAGGGTTACATTTCCAATGTTACACTGTGCAAAGAGAAACAGACTTACATCATTTTCGCAATACTGGCGTTGGCAGTGGTAGCGATGATCAGAGGCACCAGAACGTCTACCATCCACTGATTGCTGCAATCGCACTGGTAAGGGTTGGCCGTGAAGTCCACATCGGTGAGGTGGTCCCAGTGGTCCAGCATCTTCGAATTGATCTCCGATATATTGTTGTTGTTCAGGTATAACTGGAAAATCAATGTCATAATGGCTAAGTATGAACTACTAATAGTCTTGATGATGTTGAAAATGGCAAAGTTTGTAAGTTAATGATTTCCACCGTGGGTCTGATGGGAATTGTAAAATTCGTAAACCTTTAGAGCATTTGGACAAAGCATGTCCAGCAGTGGATATTTGTGAATTCACAGCTGATGTCGACCTACCTTCTCCAGCAGCGGCCAGCTTTCCATTTCAGCATCGTCCTCCCACTCCAAAAACCCAGGATCGATGCTGGTCAACCTGGGGTTATGCGTTATGTGCAGAGCGACCAGGCTCTCCAGACTTCCCAAAGCGCCCGCGGCTATGGAACGGAGTTTGCTGTGTCTGGACAGGTGGAGCTCTTCCAGTTTCGTCAGGTTTGAGATTGCGCTGGAATAGAGTCAAACGTTGGACCTTGATTTACGACTTCGGACAAATCACTCAGAGCATCTTATAAATAAATACTGACTGAGGACAATTCTACGCCCGGCTGTCAGATTCCAAATTAGGCAATTAATGCCTGTGTTATGGTGACCGGACAGCTGATAAACATACATATATTATATACATACGATACACTACGATACACTACGATACGATACGAGTTACATAGATATTTTTAATTACGCCCAGACAAAACAAACAAATGTGCTCATCACACAAATGTTTTTCCTGGGCGGGAATCGGAGCCACGACCTCCGGTTTTGCAGTCAAGGTCTCTAACCACTAAGCACTGGCCATGAGGCTAGTCACCTTGGCCACCTATGGCCTTATCTTAAGCAAGCATGCAGGGTTGTAGTCATTTTGAAACTGCAGACAAGCCATCTGATGGGAAGTGGTCAACGCAGTAACAGTATAACAGTTGTTCGCTGCATTGTCGGTTTTGAAGCTCTTATTACGACTCTCTTGAATAGACCAATATCTGCTGCCTGCTCGTTTGCTACTCTCTCCAAACAAAACAAAGATATCAGCACTCACGTGCGTCCTGACAGCGTTTCTATGGGGTTTTTGCCGAAGTTGAGGTATAGCAGATTGACCGCTTCGCCTATCGCCGCCGGCACCGTCGTGAACCGGTTGCCGCTGAGGTCTAGCCGCTGCAGCTGGGTCCGCTGCCGCTTCAGCAGACCTTCTGGAAGGGATTCCAAGTCGCATTCACTGAGACGCAGCTCCTGTGAACGTTAGCGCTGCATCAGAAATATCTACTATATCAAATGACAAAGAGCTGATATTGCCATGTACTCGTACATATCTACTTAATATTATAAAGCTGAAGAGTTTGTTTGGTTGAACGCGCTAATCTCAGGAACTAC
>DWGJ01005508.1:0-10322 GCA_018246895.1 Aspitha aspitha aspitha
CACTGTCACTAGCTAAAAGCAAGTAAATAAATATTTTTGCTATGAAAATAGTGAAAATATTGTTCTAATTTCTATGTACCGCAATTAATTCATGAACTATAGACATAATGATATCATTTTAGAGTATCTGAGTCTTTTAGTGAAATCGGGATAAGGTTTTCTTTATTGTGATTGAGCGTACTTAAGTTATCAGATATCAGGATTTACTTACATCCTCTTTTACTTCTTTACAATTATGTCTGATAATTTCATACCCTTGAATCAAAGCACACCAGTGCAAAACAAGTCGCGATGGCAGAACAACAGCTATCAACAACGCAGCTGGAATCAAAATCAGAGGCGTGGTGGTGGTTATAATAGGCGAAGTCATTATTCCCAAAGGAGCGGTAATAGTTTTGGGGTGAGTATTCCATTTGAATACTGTGCTCATTATATATCCTCCAATCCTTCTTTAAGACATTTCCTTAGAATTGCGATGTTGTATTGTCTGAATCCTTGTAAAAAAAATTATTTGTGATAAAAAATATGAATTTAAACTTACAGTAAGAGAATTAAAGCAACGTTTCTAGTTTTGATTGTTTCTTATAACTACAATATCATTTATTGTCATATCCTGTGAATGTAACAGATAACTTTTAATTACAGAGTGATCGTAGTCACAGGAAAGAAAGTATTGATGCTTACTTGCATCCCTCTATGCTTCAAGATCCATGGGCGTTCTTGCGAAGAAGAGATGCGGAGAACCAATCACTGTAAATTATTGTTTTCGCATAATTCAGCATCATTATGTGTCAGTTGTAATTGGTGTTTAATAGCAGTGGTTAATGATTGAGACAGCTGAGCTGGAGGTTGTGGGTTCGATAACCGGGTAATACAAACATTTGTATGATGAATACAAAGTATATATATTCCGTGTCTAGATGTAAAATTATCAATAGGTATGTACTTGGATATGGACAGTTGTAAAGTTTCAGATATCTTGCAACCAAGCACTAATTCTGCTTAAATTACCACCAGATAGCTCTCTCTGTGATTGTCTTATGTTATTATTATCATTCGCATATTGAAAATAACAGATAGCCACATGAAGGAATACTTGTTGTGGTTGTTTGTTTATATGTAGATATGAATGACAAAGAGTGACAAATGTTTTTATTTCGGCTAAGTTTTAAGTACAGAAACCTTAGTTTACTCAAGTGATTTTTGTATATTTTTGGTGATCTATTTTAAATATTGGGTTCGGTCCCTTTTCTCTAATGATGACTTCTTATGATTTTTGTTACTGCTTTAGATTCTAAGCCAAACCTCTACTATTTCATAACAGGCCTAGGTATTGAATATGTTGTTATTGTCACTTTTATTTAGATAATATCAAATTCACATTTCTTGTAGGATATCCATCATATTTGTGTAAATAACCACTTATCATTAGGTGATTTTTAGTAAATGAATTATTGCTATAATTAGGTAAAATAAGCCATTAATAATAATCAGACACTCATAGTGAATTTAATTGTGAGATAATAAATAATTTTTTGACAATCTTATTTTTCTAGGTCTTATCTGTAGTGTTAAATGGATTTCAAAGGTCAATGTATTACTTAGTATTACTTGAGGGATTTATTCTTGTATATTTTACTGATAGTATGTTCATAATAAATTATAATGTCTAATGATATATGTAGCTGTTTTATTAAGAAGACAATGGATATGTCATTAAAAGATGTGAACAGTTTCTTGATCTTTGACATAGAACAATTATTATTATAGTGGAGAACATTTTTTGGTATATCTGATTTATTGGTAACAGTAATTTAGACAATAAGTAAGTTCATAAATACTGCCAATTGTCAAATGTTTTCAACTTTTTTTACCCGACTGTAAGGAGAGGTAATGTTTTCGTGCATACCTTGTTTGTTTATTTTGTTTGTAATATTCTTTTTCTCCAATTTTTTTTATAACTAGCCCAAGGTAGTACCCACTATCAGTTATATCACACACCTGAAAATAAATCTGACGAACCGCCACTGCCTAGCTGGCTCTGAAGGAGACAAACTATTGCACTTTCTTGCACACAAAAGCAATTTAAAATGGATGTTGGTTTTATGACATAGTTATTTGTTATGGAAGGTAAAAATTATACTTAACTCTGTGCAGTAAAAGGGGGAAGAGCCAAAAAATTAAAAAAATTCGATTCAAATTAAAACGAAAAACCAGGTATGCCATCTGTTGTTTTGAAAAACTTTAAAGTCGTGAGTAAAGAAATTGTTTATAAAAGTAAACTACAAGTAGTCGGTCTACACACGACTCGACACTATTACAATTGTGTGATTATTCTTTACTAACTTCTTGACGAAAGAGTTATTGTATTAATAAACTTCATTTGTATTTGATTTGTACAAATGTTGACCCAACATATAGTTTGATCCGCGGAAACAGTTTTAACATCGATGGAATTTACACATGGGGTTAGGTCAACGAATTAAATCAAGTAAATTAAATCAAATTAAATCAAGGTAAAACGACGATAATTATAGTCTTTTTACCTTTAGACTTTCTGTTACGGAGCAACTGATTGGGTAACACATTTTTGGCATAGCTGATAGCAGGATATAAATACATACCATCATACCATCACGCCAGGTCCCTAAAGAGGTAGGTAAAAGGTACAAATATGGGTACATATACCAGGATACAGGTACTCATGTATAGGGTGTATTTTTATTTAATCGTTCTAATAAAATTACAATATAATGTATCTTATATATGACTAGATAATCATTCTACTTGTATGATTTCTAGTTGTCATTATGTTATTTAGTACTTAGTAGAAATATCTTGGGATTCCCAAGATGATGATGAATATCAAAGAGAAAGCCAAGAAATATAACTACAATTATCCCAGGGTTTGGGGTCGGTCTATTTCTATTCATGTGATTGTTATCTTTTAGGGTTAAAACAATAAATTGGTTTTGGTCCCCTGTCAATGTGTTGGACGACCACACCAATAAATATTGTGGGAAATATACACCGATCTCTTAAAGGGTTCACTGATCTTACAGGATCTTATAGGATTTTATACATGCTATCAATTCCTTATACTTTTGAGATGATGCAAAATAGCCGCTATCAATAATTCCGAGTTATTATAATCGATTTTGGAATAAAGGTAATACTAAAAGAATAGCACCTATAAAAAAATTTGGCACGAATTATTTAAAAACTAAATAAAGAATAAATTATACTAAAACATACGAAACCTATACGTTTAATATTTCGGATTGTGTTTTTATAATAAATGTAATGAATATTAGCTTTACATATGCCATATAAACAATAATAATTACAAACTCATTCTTGTAGATGCGGTTCACTTATACTCGTACTAATTACTATGAACGTAGGCGCGTAGCAATTCTACGTAGCGAGCGCGATCCATTCAGAATTAGTTAATATTAACAATGAACATTTTAAAGCGCCCATGACGACAAATCGCTACTGAATGTATCACTAGACTTTTCATTGGGTACGATTTTTAAATAGTCGTTTTCAAAAAAACAGCTCTCTACGAGTTTAAGATATTTTTAAGTAAAAGTCCTATATTTAATGGCAAACGGATATGGAAATTCCCGATCAAATAAGCTCAACACAAAACCTTATAATGTTCAGAGTAATGTTATACTATAGTCCCTTAGAACACGCTTTAAACCATAAAGACCTTTACATATGGCATTTTCTGATACCTGTCCTATCCAATATTTATTTTGATCCATTTACATACAAGTGAGTACTAAGTACGTAACCTGTCAATAATAACTAAATGGCTGGTAATTAATTAAATATCTATCCTATTAAATCGCTCTACAAAAAACATGTTTCATACTATACAATTTAAAAAGCTCATCGAGTTCCATATGCGATATTACGTTCCTAAGCCACAGTAAAAGCTTTTACCATGTCTCCAGAAAGGTACGTACAAAAATAAAAATAATTTACCAAAATTGGCCTAATCAATTTTGCTGAGCGATACCACGCTATTTCGAAATTAAGAACTCAGAACTCCGTCTTACGAATCCGGGTATTTTTCATATAAATGTCTGTATATAGGGTCTAGTTCAGCCAATCATTTGAAGTACAATTACTTCTATCCAGGAATGACTAATAAATTGTATTTATACCTACAGTTACGAATAAAGAAATAATTGTTGCAGTGTTGATTAACGATTTATAAGTACATGTATATCGGTTTTTATGCTTATTAATTTCTTTCGGAAGTTATTGCCTATTTCACCAAAGCAGACTTATTTTAACGTACCTATGTATATGAGAATATTACTTCGAAGCAAAAATCGAAATAAAAAGTCGAAAATGTAGGTGACAAACTATAATTAAGCAGTAACCGACTAAGTACATACAATAAACATATATTTGAAATACTTCTACTCACGTAATCTTACATTACTCGAAGTATAACTGTGTAAGCGTTTGGCGTCGGATTAATTGGGAATCGTTTTAATACCAAGCTTTTGTGTATTCTTAATCAAAATAAAAGCAATACATTGGATTTATATGCATAAATAGTGCTAGGAAACAACAGTCTGATTATTTATTGATAACTCTTTGAAGCGACAAAGTTTGAAATAGCGTGAACGGTATCTAATCGCTGACGCTAACATTTATTAGTCGTAGTGCACGCTGTATTGAATTTTATAGGGTAAATATAAGGTTTGTTGTTGCTTGGACAGTTTAGAAGTATTACATCCTTTAGTTTACGGAAAATTCGAGGCAAAAGGCTCGTTGAAATTCCATTAATTTACACGTAAACGGGCAAGTGGCTAGGCGGTCACAAAGTTGCTCGCTGAGAAAACTTCGCTACCCTCTGCTGTGGTTTGCCCGGTTACTTGCGTATAAACCAAATTTCATACTCTGTTCCAAAAATGTAGCGTTGTAATGTTGCATTGACGAAACGCAGCGGCAAAACACTTATGGTTTACAAAGATGATGAGATAACAACAAACTGTAAAAATCTAATACTGAAGTGAGCTATTAAATGTATACGAGTTACTAAAATATTACGATATTATTACTGTACATTACTGCATATTTTTAGTACCGACTACTGATCTAAAGGAACAATTTAAAATCATATCACTTTTAATTTAATTTCATAGGTAGTAGAGACCTATTGCTAGATGTATGTAGATATACGATTGTACGTTGCTATATTACGCTTGTAGTAGCGCTGTTCAGTGATACCTATTCTCGAGCGAGGTCAAAGAGGCTATCTCAAAGCTGCTTCACATGGCGCTTGTCGGTCGGCCACTGTGGACGCCGACGCCGATGTCGAAGGGCGATCAATGGAATGTCTGCTGTCGGTGCACTGTGACGGCGTAGCGGAAGCGGCTCGCACCGAATAATCGCATCGATCGCCAAAAAACTAACCCACATACGCACTGGCAGTGTAGCCGGAATTATTAATCGCGAGGAGTAAGTGTGGGGGGTGAGTGTAGGGCGCAGGCGCGAGCGTGCGGCGGGCACTCCGCGAGAGAGGCTCGCGCGCTCCGGCCGCGTCCGACGCGCGACCGCGATGCGCGAGCTACCGGCACCGCGGCCGCTCCCGCAAGCGCCGCGCTAATTTGCACCGATGCAGTGGCGAAAATTAACCAGGTTGAAATCTTCGCCGGGCGGTCAGTCGCGCGCTCGGAGGATGCTCTGCTGCGGCCGCAGGAAGGTATGCGATCCGATCGATAACGCGCGCCGAAACCGTCGCCCCTCCCGGCCCGGACGCCGACGGCGTTCGACGACCCCGCTCGCTAAGGCCTCACTAGCTCCTAGGTTTAGTAGCTTTTTTTGGCAGTTCCCTGTGGATTCGTTATGTCCTAATCAAAATTTATGCTTTGGGATGCTAGTGAAGCCTTACGGGCCTCTTTGCCGGCTAAACTTTGTATCCATCGCTTAAAATGTAGATATAACCTATCTTGCTCTATAAGTGTATAGGTTATGTTGGTTCAAGTATGTGCTTAGTAACTGACACACACATTTACCGGCATAAGAAGATGGTTATCTACTAACTATGCTTTTAGTGTGTTTATATCTAATTTGGCTATACTAGATGGATACTTAGGTACATTTTATGAGTCACCGTAGTGTCTAGTACTAGTAGTAATAATTATTGGCAACATTTCTTGAATTAAGTACTTAGTAAAACAGTCTATTGATTCATTTAAGGTTATTATTTTGTTATAGTCACGGCTGTATATTAATTCAGTTAAAGCACAATTATCGTTTCCTTCATTTTATGGACATTTAACATTTAAAAACTTTATTCAAACTAGTTATTCATTAAACAATTAGTCTTCTTTGTAATCTTGATTAATTTATTGTCAAATAACTTAGAAAACTAAGTATTTCATACTAACGGTACCTCTTTGTTGCTACGAAAAGGCTACGAGAGTATTTCGCCATCTTGTAGACTGACGTGCGTTGATGCTGTAAATCTTGTCCGTTAAAAATGTTTTCTGTTATTGCAAATTTATGTAAGTACTATTTATGTTTGTATTTTATTGGTGTTACATAATAAATAAAGTAGCGTTTATGAACAGGTGTATAAAAATTTATACAAACCTTTTAGATCGTACTAGTTAATAATTTTCTCCAAATTAAAATAATGTTTAAAGAAGAATTTGCATTATTTTACTGAGAACTGAGAGAAGTTCAATTGGCGCGTAAATTCCTGTACGTAATGTACACCTACACGCATTTATTTATTGTAACGGTATAAAAATAATCGGATTATAAATAAGCCTATAAACATTCTCACCCAGGGTCTTGTGTAGCACATAATTAAAGATGAAGATATAAAAATAAAATATAACCGTGAAACGATAAACGATGCTTGGGATCATTAAATTTTATGCTACAGCAACATTTATACGCTTATAAATATGTCTGTTTCGGTTGCTGTTTCGTTCATTCTTTTAGGACGTCGTTTCTTCTAGGGCTGTATGTAGTAAAATAGTTTTGATTTATATTTGGTTTTGGCAAGTTTCCATTTAACTGTACTTACGTTACTTACTCGTAGTGTAGCGTTCTCTAGTTTTTCTGTAGTTCTTTTCTATTAGCGTTATCTCGTTCAGGGGTTCGAATCCTGGATAACTTTACTTGCTTTAAAGAGACTCCTTGCGCATCTTAGCGTACACCAGTATATTTGCGAATGCGCGAAATCTGTCGAGCCATACTTTACTATGTTTGCTGTAAACTATGGTTTTAAACTTTTTCTTTACTAGAAGATAATATTTTTTACATATTTAATGGGAAAAGACTGTCTTATGACAGGAATAAAAAATCCATTTCCACATTAATATCATGAATTCTATACATAGAGGATAAACCGTATGAAAGTAGTCACCGTCGCATACGAATATTTAGAGCACTAAAGGCTTTGCGGTAGGGGAGGGTTCCTTTTGGCCCCATTTTAAAGTACCAGTAATCGTTGCTACTTGCTTCTACCCGATTTTCGTTATGCGTTATATATAATATATACAGTTATTGATTGGCCGCATTTATTTGATAAGAATACTATTTTACATACATTAGCGATTATTTCGATTGTTCCGACTCGAACTTAATTCTGCCGCTAAAATCGTTTTACACAATCTACTTATAAATATCTACACCTAAAATAAAAATGCATATCGAAAAACACACATTCGTTATTATCACAAAATAATATAACGTATTTGTCCATACTTTCGAATATTGTAAATGAGTCGTAAAATGAAATGCGTCAAAAAAATTCCCTCCAAATCTCTTTATGCAACAGTCTGTTAAACGAGGATTATTTATAAATATAATACAATGTGATTTTAATAGTATGTTAATTAATATGTACATACTTCCAATCGAATGTACGTCTATGAACGTGTAAAGCAGTAATGTAGGTCAATCGTGATGTATTGTGGGGACGATAGGATCCAATCGAAAGCTAGTCACCTATTTATATACAAACAAGTGACCCTTTTACCTACTTTCTACCCCTTAGCATTTCAATATTGAATACTATTATTATTTCCTTGACGTAAAACAGATTTAATGATACTTTACATTTTCGTAATTAAAAGGATCTATGTAACTGTAACGTTTTTGAAATCAAATGATTACAGTCAATTCATGTCTAATAAATTACCAACGCCTATATTTCGGCAGCAGTGTTAGAATAGTGGTTTGAATTACTCTCCCAAGCCACTGGTCTGGTTTCAAATCCAAGCACGCATCTAGTACTATAGAAAGTTCGTGCTTTTTATTACTCAAAATTGAAGACAAGCGTCCTTAGGAAATCTGCAAACAAAAACCATAATTATACTTAAAATTCATCAGTCTCTTCTTGAATGCACAATAATGAAAAGTACAATTGAATAAATGCTAAAGTTAAATCAGTAATATGTACCTACAGATGACATTCCTATTTTGGATCCAATTACGTATATTAAACAATATTACAAGGAAAACTTGTTTCACCAAAGTAGTAATTACCATTCATTGAGGCTTATTACACAAGTACTCCGGTCGAAGGGCGTGGCTGAGCTCGAATCACCATAATCACTGAACTTACCGTTGAATTAGTAACGGACCATATAGTCATGGATATGACAACGACTCGAGACTGACTTGTTGACACATGAGTGAACATTGAACGAGCCTCGAGGGGTGTATGAATTATTTATCAAAGCTCACGCTTGCCGACAATGGTTGTCGATGCCGACATATTTAAGAATTCCAATTCGACATTCAAAATATGAGATTCACAGGAGAAAATCACTAAGAAAGAACCAAATTACATGCATGTAATTATTTCTACTTAATTGCACAATCTGTCCGAGGCATGTTATGGCTTTAATGGTAAGCCAGAAATCAATAAATTATTGTATTTATAGATATTTTCATGTTAAACTCCGTGAGTGATGTGTGGCCTTATAAATAAATGCTATAAATGAACATTGATGTAAACGAGTATTCATGTCAATGACGTCATTATCTTATTTAAAATACAAATGTAACACTATAACTCATCAATGGATATTTATTTATGTGCGATTGTATGCCAGTAAGCAATCTAATTGACTTACGTAAAAACGTATTAATATGGTTAAGTATTTAATATTTATTGTACATTACTAAGTTCAATACAAAATGTTATTTGTGATAAATATAATTAAAGTCGACTCGTGTATTAGATGTAAAGGTTAAAGGAGTTATAAATAAATAATATCAGAGCCTTCTCATGTTAAAGCAGTGATTTCATATATAATGAGTGTAGGAGGTAATAAGGTAATAAACTAAGTAATAGATATCAACAATGGACATCTGCATAGCCAATAAGAATATGGGGATACGACTATTATATTATTTTAATAGTCAGTATAATTATCAGTTCAATATATCAGACATTAGTTTGCAGAAATTCCTAATTACTAAATTAAGTTAAGGTAGTTTCGAAGCACTATAAACTTAATATAGGACTGTGGGCGTTCAAATGTTATTAGTTGTTATTATCGCTATAACTTACTTAGTATTAATTGGTAACAGGAGTCTTGGAATATAACCATTAATCCAGTTATTATGTGTTATATAGAATTGATCTGTATTAGTAGTATTAGTATTAGTAAAAGATATAAATGTAGAGAGTTATCAGAAAATCTTGTGTACCTACTATAAATCTGATTTATCTGCTATATACGCTTTAATTAATCAAATGAATATGATCATAAAGTTAATTGTTTATTTTACGCGTTTACAATATATTTGATTACTATTTATTTGAATGCCACTGCTATAATATAGTCAGATAAGATTTCGAAATTGATAAGAAATAATTTTGTAACTAACCAGTACTAAGTACATGTATGTATTATAGGTATACATTCTTGGACACTGATTCATCTGTCTAACTCAGTTTTTCGTATGACTCATACACCAAAGCCTGAACCCCTCGCGAAGGAGTTGAGTTTTATGTTAAATATTATAAATGACATATCACGCTCACGCCATGCACTAAAAGGTTTCAAGCGGTGCCGCCCCCGATGACGTCATTCAATATCCAGAGAAATGATAATAAATAGACATTGTATTCATAAATATACCGGCACTAATAATTCTTCAGACATTCGAATAACGTCACAAGGATTGGTTGTATTCCGGACAAAAACAGCTACCCAGAGAATAAATCGATGCTTTTCATGAATACTTGCACAATCCAAAATCCACATTTTACAGGGTAGCCATTCGAAAATTAAACAAAATAAAACAATATTGTAGAAAATAAC
>DWGJ01005509.1:0-10321 GCA_018246895.1 Aspitha aspitha aspitha
GAGGTATTTGGCACTCGCTGCTTTCTGCCTACCCCGTTAGGGACCTGGCGTGACGATATGTATGTATGTATGTATGTGTGTATGTAAGAAAAATTCCCAATTTTCGTATTTTGTTTAAGACATTTAAAAAACAGTGACGCGTTTTTTTGTGATTACTTGTATTTTTTGTTTGACCTTATATTACATACAAATTTTCGCTTCAAGCATTAATAAACTGTCACTTTGGCAATTCTCATACGGCATCTTGCGTGCAATATATTTATGTACTTAGATATATTTTTCACTGTAACATTTAACTTATGAAATTCAGTTTACTAAAGAAATATTAGCACTTCATAAGTTGGTGTAATGTTAAAGAAAATAATATGTAGAATTAAATCGATATAAACACTACAAATGGATGTTGATCTGATTAATTCGACAATATTGACTGTGACAGGGGTCAGGTTAATAGGCCATAAACACGCAGTTAAAATATAATGTCTATCAATGTAGCAATATCGAAAACGATTCGTTCAAACACGTGCCACAAATATGTATCATATTTTCATAGTAACATAGTTTGAAATCGAGTAGTATGTACATGAATTCGAAGTAAATACAAATTATGTACTTAAAAAATATGACACCTAACATCTTAAACCGTAAGGTTGTAAATCAAGTTGCGACAGAGCTTTGGAGCTTATTTACAATAAAATTAAAGCATTTGACAACGTTGTTATTTTCCTAATCAATTCTTTTTTAATACTATTTTAACAAAAATCGTATTTCAATCAAATAAATCTGTTTAACTCTGAATAAATGAAAAAAAAATTCAAAACCATCTTATTTATTTAAATTTTACGTAAACCTTAAACTAGGGATATAAAGGGCAAACCTAATGCTTAGCGCCTAATACCTAATTTTGTAAGTCCAATATAATATAGTCGGTGAGTAAATTATCCTTATTCCGATTTACAACAGAAGCTCATAACACTCCTCTAATGCCCTATAAAATGTTTACGACGGCGCTACCACAATAAACATTAGATACCTACATAGAAGCACGTTCCTGTTAACTACTTTATCCTTTTCAATCAACCAACTAGTATCATAATGAACTTGTCAAATAGTGTGATTAATGATTACGCCGACAATAGAATTGAATTCTAAATAAATATGGAAATCGCAATCTTTCATAATGAATAGCACAAGTAAGGCGATAAGGAATAAATGATTATTGAACTTCTCATGGTAAATACAGAATATCGGGATCATTCTGATCATCACTGCCACGATCCGAGAGGCGTTTAATCAACCTTGATATCGTTTTCTAACGACTTCAAAAAAGGAGGAGGTACTCAATTCGTGTGTATTTTTTTTTGTATGTTTGTTACCTAATTACTTTTTACTGGGTGAACCGATTTTGATTTATTAGTACAAGCTATTATGCTAGTAACAAACGTGAATGTAGCTCTCCTGTTTATTGATTTAAATCATAGGCTTAAAGTTTAATGTTACATACAGAACTAAAACTCCTTTAATATCCTTCAAAGATATTTTTTGCAATAAGGGTATTATTGTTCCAATAGGAACACCCTATGATTCAAACAATTCCATTTGTATCAGACAAGGTTAGGCAATGCTATTACATTCAGTAATATACATACATAGCATTGATGCTTTCGCTGTATGAAGCGCCATCATTAATTGTCCCGGGGTTATTTTAAATGTTTTTAGAAATCCGCCTGTATATATTTACAACAGTTATAAATTACACGGATCCCATTGTCGCGTTAACTGTTTATGAGAACATGTAAATTTATATTAGACGGTCGTGACAATTGATTGACTGAACATTGTGTGAATTCGTTGCAAATATTCCATACAACTATCTAATTTTATTCATCGAGCTGTTCCCCCACTGTACATTACATTTCAGTGTGGTATGCAGTACATTCATTTGCGATTGAAAAGCAACTGACCTGTTACACAGCTATTGTATCCTGGTAGGAGAGGCTCTAATACAGATCAATGACACCGAATTTAGAATAATAAATAAATAAATAAATAATTATCTGGGGACAATTCCACACGCGGCTGTCTGATCCCAAATTAGGCAATTTAATGCCTGTGTTATGGTGACCGGACCACTGATAAAACATACATATATACATACGATATAATACTTATATAGATATTTTTATTGCACCCAGACACAGAACCAACAAATGTGGTCATCACACAAATGTCTGTTCCGGGTGGGAATGGAAGCCACGACCTCCGGTTTTGCAGTCAGGGTCTCTAACCACTCGACCACGAGGCCAGTCATAGAAAACCTAGGAAAGAAATTATAGAAGAATTAAGGACCTCCTGTTAGCACTGCTAATCTGAATGGGAAGTCATATTTAATGGTGCTACAAATAAGTGACGTAATATCTAGAAAATAGCAATATTTACGGTAGATTGACGATTGCGTAAACTTTGAAATCTTACAATAATATGCAGTCCTATTGCGCGTAAATTAAACACCGTACATGCCAAAACAAGCAAGCAGCAAGTAACCATACAAGGCCTCCGATCTATCATTTGATATGAGCTTTGCAAAATGTCTGAAACGTGGGAATATTTTGAATGGCTAATGGAGGCTGCAATTAAAATTCGTGGCGTTTTGAGTTTAACTAAACGGTGTGTTTATAGTAATATTAACCTTTCGCCTAATGGATTAAAATGAAGAGCCCATTCGGTGTATTGAAAGGCGCTTACGATAATTGTAAGCTGATTAATGTCGTGTTAAACTTCGTGTACATGACTGATATCATCATTGTATTCACCGTATCTACCACACTGTATACCATTCCATGCTTGTTCCATCAATGCTTACTGTTTCATGAGCATTATAGTAACATTCTCTAAATATAATCAACTATAATTTTTGTTATTTCTTCTCATAAACAGTAATCCATTCATTTTTGTGTTACAATTTGGATGTGGCAAGCGCTATAACTAGACATTCATTTTCATTGTCACTTACATGAAAATGGCGGATATTATTAATAAAACTCCACTCTCTTTGCACTAAGGATTGCTTTATATCTTCCAGTATTCATTCGTGAAAACAATAAAACAGCTCAGACGCAGCCAGTTTCATTACCAGTGTATATAACTGGCTACTTAGGGCTACTTAGGTCCAGTTAGGGACCTAGCGTGACGATATGTATGTAAGAGTGAGTACAACGCCATCTATTAAGTTGTATCGGAACTAGATTGACATCTGACAGTCTAGTGGAGCGTCTGGTTGATGGAGCGCGGCCATTTTCAAAAAATAGAGTGAAAAAGTGGCGGGAAAGGCGTGCGCACGACGTCTCATACGAATCGCTATCGTTACACGCCATCTATCAATCGGTGTCTTCAAATACAATCGTGTGTGATCTAATGTGTCCTATTCTCGATAATTGTGAACTGATTTTGCTGATTTAACGTACATGGCTTGCTTTATCTCACGCTCTGTGGCCGATCCTGATGAAGGCGGGGAACCGTCTACATACTTATAATTTATCGACGCCGGTGTCGCATGCTCGCTGGCGGTGCGGCGCGCGGCTTATTCTATTCCATGCAACACATTTCGAGTAGATTCGATTACGCGTTTCTACCGCTCGCGGCGTCTCCGTACATTTTATTGAATAACATAAAGACGGGCACTCACTGCGGTGTAATAGTTGACTTATGAATGTTTTATGACATTTCATTTACCTATTTGACATGTATCTGCACACAGGTAAGCATGCAATGAAATCGTAGTGAAAAATAGATGTGCCTATCTACAAAGGTATATTATGTAGTTATAAGTTAAGTATTTCAGTTATGTGTAGTGGCGTTTCAATGGGTTTTCGCATAACAGTGTGCTTACCAAGTTAGGTTTAATTGGATTTCAATGTGGTAGAGTGCCAGTCAGCGGTCTTAAGTATATTTCATGATCAAGTTCTATGTATGCACTGCAATGAACTAGCGCAAAGCCAGCATAAATGAGGCGGTTAAATGCTGGTCTGCACAAAAAATGTGTAAAAATTATAGTTAATCGCAACATGTCAACAAAAATGAAACAGTCAGTACTTAGCATAACGTTGAGCCATCATTGCGTTACTTAATATGAAGAATTTCATTTCGCATATTATAAGACGCTGTTTGGCAGCAACCAGCGCGCGGCAAACAAACACCCTTTGAAGGTTGTCGCGGTATTAATATGGAACGAAACCGGAAAATTACATTTCAAATGCCTTTTGCAAAAATCAAAGCAACGAGAAAACGTATACCCACAGAACCTTATAGGTATTGCTTTTGCTTCCTTGAACGATAATGTAATATTTTCGCATTTTTTCAAAATATTCAAATGTTTTTTCAAATTATTTGACCGCTAATCGTAACGTTCGAGTTCGTTCAGAGTTCAGAAGAGAAAAAGAAAAGGATGGAGTTTATCCGCTTAATTTTAAGCCCTTAAAATATATTTATTGAACGCCTTATTTTCATTTTTCACAGTTAGGATACAGGTTACCTGTCATAATGACAATGTTTTAAGACCATACTTTTGAAATAGTTGTTAGGCTTCACACGATTTAGATGGACATTAAGATGTTTCTTCACGATGTTTTCCATTGAGCGTTAGCGAGTGATATTACTATTGACGGATACATTTATTATATACCATGGTATTGCACCCCAACAAAACAAACCCATCACAGAGACAGGACCCCGACGGCTCAGCAATAAAACGTTAAATGATAATTTCGCGAGATGGTCGCTCCGTTTCCGGGCCACGACTTCCGGGGACACGCATTAGCCATTAGCATGGCGGCTGCCGGTGACGTCACGTCCGCTGCAATTAGAGACGTATCGATGTATCGGCTGTGACGATAGCGATGGAATCCGTATCGATAACACGTTAGGGGTCGAATGTTCACGAAATTTATAGTTGCAATACCGATCGTTGTTTCTCTTAGGCGTACAGATTATATAAACCATATAGACGCTATCAAAGTGTATGGATAATCATGTTAACTGCTTATCGCTAAAGATCGGAGGTCGTGGTCTACGCCGTTTGTGCCAAGCCTTGTACATTAAGAATCTCACTATTTATTCAGCTATTTTTTTTCATAACCGGGGACAATTTCGCACACGGCTGTCTGATACCGAATTAGGCCACTTCTTGTCTGATCCCAAATTAGTCATGTGACTAAAGTAAGTCTTTATGAGAATCGCTCTCTTCCCAGCTATGTATGGTGCTCCCAGCATGGTGGTGGGGGTCAGCTTTTCCCACCTTTCTGCGCCACTTTGCTCTATCCGACATCGTTCTCGGACACTTGACACATCCTCATGTCTTTGTAATTGTAAGTCTTTATGACAATAAATATCTGTAAATCGAACATCGATACCGGCACGGCACTGCGCCGCCATAACAACGATATTGTTTCGAATTCCGAGCTGGCGAGTGGCGCGCGGGTTGGCTTTACTTGAATAATTGTCACGTTGCATCAACTCGTCTGTGTCTATAGTACTGGAGCTGAGCTTTGCAACAGCACAGGAAGGATTTAATCATAAAATAAATAATTAAATAACTAGGGACAATTCCACACACAGCTGTATGATCCCAAATTAGGCAATTTAATGCCTGTGTTACGGTGACCGGACAGCTGATAAACATACATATATACATACGATATAGTACTTATATAGATATTTTTATTAAACCCAGACACAGAACAAACAAATGTGCTCATCACATTAATGTTTGTGTCAGTCGGAATCGAACCCACGACATCCGGTTTTGCAGTCAGGGTCTTTAACCACTCGACCACGAGGCCAGTCAAAAATTCAACTCCTCATTGTACCCACAATATAAAAATTAATAAAACCATCTCTCATTAAAAACCTCATTGGTTTGGTCTTTACTATTCCGGTCTTTTTTCACCAAATCTTCCTGTTTTTCCTTAAATACTCGTTTTCTAAAGGACGAATGACACCAAAACATTGGAGCTTAATGATTTATGAGCTCGTAGTGACAATTTTCTCGTTACTGTGTTTTACGTAATCTCGTACACATCTGTATTGTGTACTCATTATTGTAATTCTATGTGTTTACAGATCTTTTCGTTTTGGTTTTTGATATTTTCTTCAATATTCACAGCTATATTTTGAAAGTAAGAAAAAAAGAAAAATATTTGTCTGTCAATATTTTAATACGAATGCACAAAACGAAATCCAAACGTATTACCACACACATCAATGTTTTGAAAGCTCTAAAGTTATTTTCAATATAATAATTTACACTTCACATTACTGGTTGCAGACAGAAAGATACGCCATTTTATGCTTTATAATTTCTAATTTTTTCGAGTTTTATCCTATTCAATTTCAATTTTTTAATTTTAATTTATTTTTAACCCTCTATTTACAATGTTGCTGTAATTTTTTTTTGTTGGTATTATTTTTTCTTTCTTTCGTTCAAATAAAAACAATAGTTGCATTGGACAGGAGCACACAAGCGCACCGATATTCGCACAAACACAGACGCATGTTTCGAATTTCAAATTCGCCGAGTGGCTCTTTCCGGCAAGGGTTGGCTCCAATTGAATAATTGTCACGTGATATCAATACTCTCGTGGATCCGGCAAAGGGGATTACGTTTCGGGCCCTCGAATCGAGGACGCCAGCAAAGCATTTATAGGGTGGCAATTCAACGAGTAAATCTATTATCGATTTCGGTTTCAACGGTCCTCCAGATCGGTGATGAATGGAATATATAACACAAAGTATTCGACAGCAGTGGAGTCTTGTAACGTAATTTGGAGATGGAAATGACTGACTACGCGCCGATGGAAGCACTCTCCTTAATGCGTAGTAATCCGTCAACTTTTGGGTTTGCGTATTTGTGACAACCGAACCAGAAGTACCATACGGCTATTATACAGGGTGTTGTATCGTGGATTTTTCATACTTCGCCGCAATTAAAGTCGTAACACCTAATGTGCTCGTCACACAAATGTTTGTCCTGCGTGTGAATCGAACCCACGACTTCAAATTTTCGCAGTCATTGTCTCTAACCACTCGAGCAAAAATATAAAAGGCTCGAATGACTAGTCTGGGTGGCTGAAGTTCATTAAAAAAAAACAACAATCTTATAGTCCACTTATAATCTAAAGCATTTTTAATATATAGAAAGGATTTTTCTATGTTTGTAAATCCTAAGCCTAACGTTACTTATCTTATTAAAGTTTACCTGAATTAGGTAACTCCTTAATAGTAGTGCGGTTCCAATTTTTATTGTTTACAATTATCGTAATGAATTACTTGCATCGCGATGTAGTAATCTAGTGTAGTGTGTAGTAGTGTAGTGTAGTGCGTACTGCGTGTAGAAAACACTGCAAAGATTGCATCGTAATCACGAATCACGCCTGGCCGAGGCCACGGCAATGACCTCCACGCAAATTAAACACTGCCCGCCTCCCGACGCGCCTCGCTGAAACCCGATCAGCCCTCACCCGCGTCCTTTACGTGCTGTCACACTTTATACAGGGTGATTTACATTTTGGAAATACGTGAAATTTAAAAATAGGCACATCAGTCATACTTCTTTAGCGCACGTAAAGAAAAATGTGTTTTGGCGTGTTGAATGATTTTTGGTACGGAATATCTTATAGTTATGGCTATGGCTAAATTGATAATGAGTTCGTGTAATGGAAAGTTAAAAATCAAGATAAAGAAGAAAAACGTAAATTTCTTTGTGCTCGTCACGACGTCCCGCTCTTATCCATAGCGCCGTCTCTGTTTCTCGTTGAACCTTTTGCAGCGTAAGAAAAGCGCTCCAAAAAAAATTTGATAACAAAATAATCTAAGATCTAATCTAAATCTAAGATATACGAGATAATCTTACCGATTTTACTAAGCGTAGAGACAAATTCACAATGTAATGTGCTATCATGAATAATAGGTTAAGCATTAGTGTTCTTCGTCTGCGATAACAAAAAACTCGTAGAAAAAGCATGCGACTCGGCTCAACTAGCTGTTCTATATCATTAGTATCAAATGACGGCAATCTGTTACGTTTGATGGTACACTGCTAGTTTTTGCTGCTACATACTTATTAGGGATGTTACGGATATGTAATTTCGGATACGGATTGGATACGGATATATAGAAATAATTATACTACCGGATTCGGATACGGATATGAAATTATTTCGGATTATCCGTTAGTTTCGGATAGTTTCGGTTATGGAAATTAAATTTATAAAGAATTTCAAAAGTCAAAAGAATTCCGAAAATATCCGAAACTTTTGTGTCGGATTCGGTTACGGATAGATTTTTATATCGGATATCCGATAGTTTCGGTTACGGTGACGGAACTCCTTAATATGCCTAGTACATAATAACTTGGCGCCCAACGAGGGGCTGGAAAAAACTGACATTCATAACTGTTTCCTTTGACGGAGCGAATGATGACGTAGGATCAGAATTGTCCGAAAAAAATATTTTATTGAACTGCAAAAAATTATTTATTTCTGATAGGTATGTAGGTACAAATTCGTAAATACAATAAACACTAATTGCTAATATGTATAAAATATATACAAACTTATTGTATTATTTAAAAATATAATTATGCAAAATAAAAATAAAATCTTAACCAAAAAAAGAGATCTTTTTCTAATGCTTTCGGCAATTTGGCGTCCAACGTGGGACGTTTTAGTAGGAGCGGTCTCAGTTTGGAAACTTTTTTAATCTACATTAATGAATAACTAAAAACCGGTTCATCTTCGGCAACATGAAAGTAACTTCGCGAACGGCTAATATTTTGAAGCGATAACCTCGCACCGGCGCGCGCCATCAATTCCGCGCACACAAATCCCCAGCTAATTCAAGTTGTATCAAATATTAAAGCGCCCGAAGCACCCTGTATTCCCGCTATAGACTAGTCATGCATATTTAAGAGCGTTCCAACATGTCTAAGGCTTTAAGCTTTAACTTAATGAGGTATACATGTGTTGGGATGTACATCAGGCGGTAAGCATTGGAATATCGGCTACCCCTCTTGAAGTATTACAATGTAGCGTCTTGGATTTATATTATAACTAGTTGCGATTTTAAGTATAAGTTTATTATTGTTAAAAAATTAGGTAATAAATAATAAATAATTAAGTAATAATTGTAAATATAGTAAAACTATAAAATCATGTTTTAAATTTGTACGCCGTAAAAGGCTAAATATGGAGTGAACTAACAATTCTACAACATCTTTAAATGTACCCATATCTGTGCAAATAAATGTCTTTGTCTTTGTCTTTGTAAAAAGATTCACACGTATACAAGTTGTCACGCTTGTCAATACAAGCCATGAAACTTGTATAAAGCGTACAATAAATGAGGATATGTCATGTAATATCATAATATACAATGTAGAGATCGATCCGGCGGTGCATATCGTAGAGCTTACTTATAATGAACAGAAATAGATGCAGATAAACACTGATTGACTTTATCTTAATGAATGCACTCAGTTAAGTCCGTAGTTGAAGCCCGCGAGGTACAGTTGTGTCACCTACGCGAATATGGTTTGCTAGCTGTTCTAGTTCCTTCGCCAGCGTAGAAATCAATATTTTCCCGTTTTTGCAAGTTGTCATTGCTGCTCCACTCCTATTGGTTATAGCGTGATGTTATATAGCCTATAGCTTGCCTCAGTAAATAGACTTCAACATAAAGATATTTTTTCAATTTGAATCAGTAGTTCCTGAGATTAGCGCGTTCAACCAAACAAACTCTTCAGCCTTATATGTAATATTAGTATAGATTAAAAAACAATATTAAGTTTTCTTTAATTCATACAATATTTATTCATTTTATAACTGGCTGACTGGTCATTGTCGGTTTGATTCCCACCTAAGACGTGCGTTTCCACCAGGGATGTGCGAGCATGAATAGCGAGGAATGTGTTTGTTAAGAACCAATAGGGTCCCTTCATTCACCTAACCTCGCTTAGTACGCTCGCTTAGCGGAGCGAGGTTTCTCTCCTATTGGTCCTCCTCGCACATCCCTGGTGGAAACGCACCCTTATTCTCATGCCTTTATTTATGTCATTTTCAAAGTCTGTTCTTTGTCGGTCTAAACATTTGATTCAAACCCACTCCGGTAACGAGATAATCCAACCGTGTGAATAGGGAATTCGTTATTAAGTTACTAAATTGTTTATTTAAACATGTTCTGAACAGTTGCCACTACTGCCAACATTATAAATTAATGTTATTACCAATCGCAACACGCTATGTTAGTACTCAATCGACATATCTTCTGA
>DWGJ01005510.1:0-10320 GCA_018246895.1 Aspitha aspitha aspitha
CATGGTAGTGTGTGTAATGTTTTATTTATTGATTTAATGTACTTTATAAGCATTATTATTGAAAAATATAAGCGTTCGCCACTTCTCCTACACATAAACTATAAGTGTGCCAAATTTCATACTTCTCCGTGCCCGCAATTTTCGTAAAAAGGGAACCAAAGTTTTCCCTCCACGTATTTATATACAGAGATCCCTTCGAATGTTCAAGAATATTATATTCTCAGTACCTATACATAAAGTATTTTTTAATGGTAAAAACGCTTGAAAATGATTGAGCCTTACTAGACTTTTTACTCTGTATTTTAATATTTATAAAGAGACCTGTGTAAGGTTGAGAGTGATCTGATCTCGTCCCAAAGTAATATTGTCCAAGAAACCCGTTGCAACGGTTAACGCTTCATTTTTTAAAATGCAGAGTTTTCCGTTGACTTTTTGGGTAAAATAAAAAGTAAGCTGTCATTACATGAAACATATACATCAATATAGCTAATGACATAATAAAATATTTGCATACCAACCTGTAAAGTTTACATATTTTAGTAATATTGTAACATGTTACATAAGATGTTTCATCATGAACAGATGTTTTGAATTGTTAGTAATAATTATCTCGCAGTGGATGATTTGAAAAAAGCGTACTCTTTGTTTATTCTATTTTTAAAAATGTTCCTGTGATTGCTTATTCTTTTTCCACAAAAGCTAAATAGGTTACAAAAAAATATTTTATAAACGAATAAAAAATATAGTTCAGCGTACATTAGCTTAACACCAGGATATGTCGCGAGCCATGTAACCATTAGCCTTGTAACCTTGATTCGGTAACTAATGACAAATTGTCACAAGTGTTTCTTGACAGGCGGCTCATTAAGCCCGGTTAGGATCATGTTTGAGTAATAGAAATTATCATTCTTCTACGACAATACTGTGCAATGTCTTGCTTATACTGTTATTACTGATTGAAATTCAAATTGCTTTATTCTTCAGGAGGTACATAAACTTAATGCAGGCCATAGATTTTTATTGTTATCAACTTATCAATCATCGGCTGCGGGCGTATGCCCCCGTCCCCCTGCTATCCCGGGAGTAAAAATCATGTTCCGCTCTAACGCTGCACTGAGTCTTCTTTCTGGATTAAGATTGCATTTCGTTATATAACAATTCTAGATTTCAAAGTTAATATCGAACCGTTAACTATCTTTTCCCCTTTCTTTTACAATTGTTGGAATCGGATGACTTCGAACTGTTCAGTCTTTATATTTGGTAATGTTATTTCATCTTTACCCGCTATGTCATAATATGATAGGTACACTTGTATGTCAAATAGAGTGATTAGTTCGTGAGTTGAATGGGCGTTGACGATCAATTAATATTCACTACGATAATCTCATCGCATGGTGGAGAGGGTAAGTGAACAGAGTCTGTACTCTGAACATCTAGTGCTCTTAGATAAATTGGACATAACTTGCGAGAACCCATGCCAAGGCGAATTTGTAAGCAGTCTCTTCCAGCAAAAATGGCGATACGGGATCGGTTCATGTATACCTACTTTAATATTTTGTGTAGGGTCTGTGACCTTAATTGGAGGTAATTGGAGGTATTTCAAACTGACTGAATACTGTGTGATGCTAGCACGTGTAGGAAATTCAAATACAAAATGATTTATTCATTACAGGGTAAGTATATTATATATAGACTCAATGAACGTCATTCATGTTTTTCGGTTTTGTGACAGGAAGAACGAAACTCGTAAAAAATATCAAGCACTCTTTTAAATAAAATAAATCAATTAATAAAATCAGCCATATTGAAGGATTTAGTCCGATAAAGAGCACATGTGACAGCTAGCGTGTCTCAATGTCAGGACGCTGTCGTCTGCATACAAACTGAGCTCTTTTACTATTAAACAGCAAAGCATACTATAAAATTTAATAAAATAAAGTTTTGCTGAAACTACTGTTTTTAAGGTTCAAAAATATCTCTACACGTTAATTTTAACTTCTTAACCAAGAATGAGTAATGAAAAAACGACATAAACAGTTCTGTTTCGTGTGTTCTCACTTTGAAATATTTTTCCTGCAGTTAACAGTCACCGCGGTGTGAGGGACATTACAATAGTACTTTACTAATGTGTTGAGTTAGAAGATAAATAAGAGTGGTACTGATATTTCATGTAATGTTTTACTAGCGTTTGAATATTCTCGACAATTTCAAGTTTCATGCAACGTTGTGATCTTTTTAATCTTCAAATTATAAAATATCTTTACCGAAGCAAAACGTACGCTTATAACAACTCTAGTCTTAATCCCGTTTTAAGATACAATTGATTAGAATATTTATTAAATCATCTATAATAACTAAAAATATTGTTAAATTGTAATTCTAAGTATTGAATTACAGATTTTTCTGAGTAATTACGATATTTAATAAGTTTTTATGCTATTTAATTTTAATTTCAGAATTGATAATAGCTTACAGACAATTGGAAAACTGTAAAGGAAGTTTGAAATTTTATTCATGGAATATATTACGGAAATGCGACGACAAAATCGAGATCTACGGTTAGTATTACACTGAATCTGAAAAATGATAAGGACGGACACAAGAAATTTCGGATATTAGAAGAAAAATGTATGATATTATTACTTATTACGGCTTTGAGTAATCGAATCAATAGACATTTTCATTCTCTACGGCCCGATTACAGGGCGGTTTCTGTGTAGTTATTTCCAAAGGTAAGATATGTGTTTTCATACTATTTATAAACGAACGATTGGACTATAGGGAAAATCCCAAGATCACAATGCTTACTGACTGTATAAAAGTCGTAGTTTCGGGAATGTTTGATTTTCCCGAATCTGTTAATAATTTACTTTCTTTATATATACACGCCGATTTCCTAGACTTAACTCCCCGATCAGTCAGTATCAGAACTTTTTGTTTGAAGTAAAAAAAACACTTGCATTGTACCCATCTTTTCATACATTCATTCATGCTTTCATTATCACGTGCATTCAACTTTCTACCGTTAGGGAACTGGCGTGGTGGTATAATAATAGTAATAGTTGGATATAATGAATTAAAATAATTCAGATACTGAAAACAGATAATATTGGGATGATATCAATGTAGATGTTACGATTGTCACAAAAAGGTTGAAATAACGAGAAATAAAGAATTTTGAAATCCGACAAAGATTTTATTTACTTGTGTGGCCAATATACCTAAGGATTTGATTAAAATATTTAAAAGTTCCAATTTAAATTCCAAAGATTATATTAACAATATTTTCAAACAAATTATCCAGAAGCCACATAAAGAGCGTATATACTAATAGTTTATCATTATTAACTATTTGAGAAAATCATATATAAATTTGCATTTCGAATACTCATTGGAACAGGAAATGGGTTTAAAACACGAGAAAAGGTTATTGATCTGCTTTCTGTTAATAACTGGCTAGTAGTAGTAATACTGCTTTATGTTGATAACTACCTAGTAGTAACTAGTAGTACAAACTAGCTGTAAAACGGTGTTGTTAGTAAAACCTTGTTCCATTCATATATCAATTCTGTTAATTAGTGACTACGTTTCGTAATATCTACTTGATGTTGACGGGATCAATCAAATTATCTGTTATACGTTCAAGGTTCAGCGCTTATTACGCTTCACCATTCACAATGATATTTGGCTTTCATAGATTACAACTTCGATCGCCCGTGTGATTGAACAAATGGGTTCTCAATTCCCTGCGGTTCTATTGAAAAATGATTTGTTCTTACATTTAGCACTAGCTGTTAGCCGCAACCTCTGCCATAACAACTACATGTCTATGGAGAAATACGTGCAAATATGTGCACGGTTCAATTTAGTGTTGCCTCCCCTTACGTTTTTGACTTAGTTACTCTCTGAAGTCCTCTACAAGTCTTTAGTTCTTAGTCTTAGATTTTTTATCCTTCTCTACTTTTTAGATCAGAGTCAGGCAAACCTATTTCAATATTTTTATACTATCATTTGATGAATTTGAAATAATCCAATTTTTTTTGTAGCTGACAGGTCGTAACGACTTTTGACAGCAGTGACAGATAATTAATATGAAAAAATATTGGCAACGTAAGATAATAGCTAGAACGAGAAACGAAATCGTCGCGTTCATTATCCCACAGTAAAGCTACGCTGGTTGTTTGTTACGAAAGAAATATATTTCATTTTTGTACTTACCTAACTAACATCTGTAGAGGTCGACGAACAGAACAAAACTGGTGGTCATCACTTACAGGGGTGGAATGTAATCCTTTTCAACTGTAATCCGTTCCTCATGGATACACAATGCGATTATCCCTTTCGGTCGTTTAACATGTAATGCACAACGATGGCCGCTCCTATCAATAAAAAGAACATAAAATAAAACAGAAATGAAAGACAGTCGTTTGTCACTCATATATATGTAAATTTTGTTTTTACGACGAATTTTAACAGTCACGAAATTTTTGCATGTACCTACGCATCGGTCTGTTTCCTTTTGTTTGTTTATTTTACGAGTTCATAATACATATTATTATTATGTATGCACTCTGGTAACTCTGAAAACAGTTGGGCTTATTGTACACAGCTTAACGGTCGTTTTTGAATTTAGAACAAGCGTGCCTTCTAAATTGCTTTAGCTGTCGTGTGAATTGATTCATTAAAAAGATATTGAATTTGTTCTGATATACCTATAATGTACTGAGTGTACAATAGTTTAGTGTAATGATATAAGCTTTTGACACATCGACTGCATAACACCAGATACACTTTTTATTAAATCAGAAATTAATAAGATTTTTGAGTAACTGTAACATGAACTACTACCATATTTATTTACAAACGTAATTGTAATTATGGCGTAACAATTTATCTGTGACAAAGTTAGTAGGTAAATCTGGCTTGTTGAATATTTTACTTAGAGGGTCGCGCACTCCGTATCATAAACATTACGCATGCAAAATGTACGACAGCAATTAACAGTTAAACATAACAATTACGACTCGAAAAACCTATATCACATTTGTCTTAAAAATGTATACTCGTATGTACATATATTGAAATATGTATGTATATTGTAATTAATGATAAAGTTTAGAAGTATGTTACTATAAATATATTGAAGAAAAAATTTCGTGGATATATTGGATTTTAATTCATACACTCCTTCGGGTGCGTTTATTAGAAGTAGGTTGGTACAATTATTTCTTAATTTACTGCCGGGTTGAAACGCGACAGCGGACAAGACCCGACGAGAACGGAAATTCATAGGGCTGGCCTTTTAATGTTTTAAAATTTCACCGAACGTATTATGGTAATTGGATTTATCCTGTAAAAACATAAAATGAATAGTTCCTGCCGTATAAAATAAATCGCTTGCTTCAAATGCTTCAATAGCCAACTGACGTATTACTGTAATATGGAAGTGTGGGAAATTCTACAATAACCAGCATTATATATTATGAAGCACTGTTTTATCCAATATTCTCCAGACACACTACACATGTACAATTGAGGCAAGAATAATTTATTTGAAAGCAATAAGAAACGTTTATATTTTTCCTCAAACGTAACGTTTATACGAGAAAAAACATGTGAGGATGTTTTGTAAAGGGAAACTTTTCCCCCCTTCGACATCGAAACATTGGGTTGAATTATTTATTTCGGTTGTGGAATCCAGCAGGAAAGCGGAATAAGGCGATTAAGAGGTAATAGAATCATTTGAGCGCTTGTCGCTAAGGGAATTTATTTCACTTTGCGATGGTATTTTCAGGTTATGTATAACCTTTTTTTTAAATGAGCAAATAGTGTATTAGATGCTAATAAGCACTTACTCCTATTCATTTCTACTTACTCTAAACAACTAAAGCTATTTTTTAACTTATTAAAAGCTGATAAATGGAATTTACTTTGTGCATTTAGCACAGTTTTTACGTGCTGGAAATGACGACTTTCGTTGCTGCAGTAAAGTTTTGAGAAGTGACTTCAGGATTCTACAAAACCGGAGATAAAAGAGATCGCAATGAGATCGCGAAAATCCCCGAGGGTGTCAGCTATCTTAAGGATGATTCTAGGTCTTTCATATTCAAAAGTGGGACACAGTAATGCACGAATTCTGCAGCGGGTACTGTATAAACAAAGAAGCAGGATTCAGAAATGAACTTACACAGTTCTGTTTGGCGACAATACCGCAACGCGAAGGCATTGGCGAAATATTAATCCTTAAGTTGAAAAGTTTTTGTATGTTTTCGTACCTTTGTTTTGTAGATAACTAAGAATAACCAACCTACTTTAAGACTGCACGTAAAACTAAATCAAGTAATTGTTGATGAATATGTCGATATTCCGTCTTAAGTCGCCATACAGAATATATATTTTTAATTTTAGAGATGACAGTTAGAGATGACAGTGAGATAGTTTATAATGCAATCACGCATGCAAAGAAATAGGATGAATTACTATACCTCGCGGTGTTGCCTGCGGTATAACTACATCTACCTTCCACTGACAGCCCATTTAGAGATTAGACTGAGATTAGACCTGACAAACAGAAAGACAGACAGACAAAAATTTAAAAGTAGTTTGTTTGTGTTTTTGTGTGATGTAAAGAACTATAAATACTTGAGAAAAAACAGTTTTTTTAACTCAAACTAAGTTCTTTATCTAAGAGTCGGTTACAGATGACTATAGGCGGCGGCACTGGTGACTGCTGCCTGCTCGTTTGCTACTCTATTCTAATAAAAAAATATATTTCAACGTTATTTACATGTATAGATTCGAACCTCGCACGTAAAGGGAGGAAGAGCAGCGACGGGGAGGGGGTGTGACGACAGCGAAAACGTCAAGTCTTTTGCCGTCACATCAAAAATTGGGTTAAATGAATGTATGAAAACTGTCATAATAATTAGTGCTCTTAGCATTAGTGCTCGCGATTTACCTTTGCAAAAATAAAACACAACATCACTTTTCATACACTAGAGTTTACTAATAACATAAGGACTAGCACTAATAATAATAGAATTAATTTACTAATAATAATAATATAAGGATTGATTACTGTGGCAAATTAACCTCCCGCGGATGGCCTCGTGATCATTCCTAGTAACCAAAAAACTTTAACTTACCGATCTTGGATATTTTAAAAACATTTTACAAAGACACCTAAGTGTTTTTGTCCATCAGTATTTAAAACATTCCCCCGTCTTTTGATGTTTCGTGATAGGGATAGCGTAACGAAGCTCAACTGTCGAGTGTTCGCAGTATTTTTAAATAGTTAATGCGCTGTTACATTTTAATCGCCGTGAGAGACTGGGTAAGGCTGCTGAGTGAACATTACGAGTAGGTTTTAAATATATTTCCCACCTCGTTCTTATTTTTAGAAATACGTTTTTATAGCGAGTGCTATATCGAAGCCTATTAATTCCTAAGGCAGTTGTATAACTAAGCAGTTTTAGAATGACGAAACGTTAATTTTCATTTTAAGTTAAGTTTGTTTTGTCAAGCATTTTAATAACCTACAGCTTCATTTGAATATTTTGAAATGAACACATACAAATGAAAGCCTTTACAGCGACTTGTGTAGGTACGTACTTTTAACAGGTTAGTTGATTGTTGATGCTTACAGCAGTGTGGAGTGCAGTGTTCGGTGGTTTCGTCTCTTCTTTAGTTGCATGGTTCTGTTATCCTGATAAGATTGTACCTTATATATCCTTTTGTACCACTATTTTTGTTTTGGTCCAATAAAGAATAAATAAATAAAATAAATAAGTCCGCATCAGAAGCGTCTATTTAAATTTCGAACTCTGTTCAAGTGTTATGTTTGGTTTTGGAACATACATATTTTGGTCTTCGTCATCATTCACGTCACCACATCATGCAGCTGTCTTGTCACTTTATGACAAGAACTGAGGTTTAAATCAGTGACGCTGGTCTAATGCTGTTTCCACCTTTAACCTGCAACTGTCGGTTACATAGGTTTCGTTACAATTATTTTCTTCGCTTGGTCGATAGTGATGTCATCTTAAACCACACGTCATTTTCCGAAGCCAAAGTTGCATGCCAGCATTTGCGTCATAACTGTTAAATGTATAATATATTTAGCTGCTATATTTAGAACTAGAACTCCTAAAGAAAATAAAGCGTTACTTAGAGGTAAAACCGTACTTAAATATTCATACGAGAAAATAACAGTACTTATTTACCTACCGACTTAAATATTACAATCATGTGACAATATATTATTTTATAAAGAGAATGGGGATTTGTGTCAGACCTCCTGCTCGTACTACACGATAGTAACAGTGTTATTTTATTATTAAATATTAAACAGGTTTTCTTATAATTTCTCAAGACTGGTTAGTGTTCTATTTCAAATTTAGAACAAGATTCAAGAGCAAATAATGCCTTATTAAAGGTTATTAGATATTGTATACGTAATTAAATATATATCTCGTAACTAAATATGTCTTAACCACTACGAGTTTGATATTTTTGATATATACATATATGTGAATCGCCAAGAACAGATCTTGCAGAGCAATGAATTAGATGGGAAAAACTACCTAGTTTCCTTTGTGAAATGATTACGTTCTTCCCTACCATCGACGGTAGGAGAACAGGTTCGGTTCTGTCGCAAGTCGAGCGTGTCGTACAACTTTCTTTGTCAAGTTCCGCGTTATAACGTGACCTGTAACACTATCATGCATTACCAACTAGATGCTTACGTGAGCTCCACCAACTTAATAAATATGTTCACATATCACGTAGGTACTTACCGTTAGCTTGTTGGTTTTATGAAGTGTTTCAGACTAATTTGTATATATTTTTTTATTTTCTCACATAATATGACTCTGGCGTGACCGGAGTCCAGTTTTAATACTTAGCCGCAACCGATAGCTGTATCATACCTACTCGTATTCGGTATATGGCAACTACTTTTTTGGAAAACTTTCTCACATAGTATGATATCCGTATCGTTACAAACTCTTACTAATACATAAACTGTTTTTCTCGTCAAATGTATTACGCAAAATAATGATACGTGGATAATAAAATAATAGGAAATATATTGCTTTCACGGAAAAATACTAATGAAATGATCATTGTCACATATTCCAATGTCGAGATAACAACAGAAGACGGCGTTGTTATGCGTCATTAAACAGGTTATTTGCTCTAATTAGTTGGAGTAATAATATCATGATTATTAGCAACGAGGACATATTATAAATGAAACGCAATATAGCTATCACTTCCTGTCGGGATTTTCCGTTATTTGTTTCGTAGCTTGTAATAATAATAATAGGTGTAAACTTGATTACATAAAGTAGCAAGGGAGGGCGGGTTGACTTGGAATTCTTTGTACGGGAAACTTTAATTTTGTATAAAATTAGTTAACTGAAATCTAGTAAAGAGCTAATCTATTTATACATGCAACTCTAGGGGTATAAGAAAATACCCCTAGAGTTCTTCATACAAATAAACCGAGCCAAAACAATCAGTTTGATATTTTTGTCTGTCTGTTGTCCGGGTTTAAAGCAAAAACCGCTCCACGGATTTTGATGAAACTTTTTTTATTATGTAGCTGTTAATCCTCCGCAATATTAGGCAATAATTCATTTTGAAGATTGGAATTGTTGGACACCACGAAGTTGGCTGAGGCAGCTAGTAAAATATATGCTTTTGCTGAGGTGGATGAAGTCTGCACAATTTGCACTAGACTACCCTGGTAGACTACAGCCTAAATCTTGTCACAACGAGAGGAGACTCGGGTCTACCAGTGAAACAATAAAAAACTTAAAAAAAAAATATATTTTAGTGTAATGTGAATTGTATGATATTCTTCAGGATATCCAACTGCAGGAAAAATAGCTTTGTTATTTCGAATAGTAACAAACCCAATTAAAAAGTTAATTTCATTCGAAGAAACAATAGGTAGTAAGAGTTTTCTTTTGTTTTTTCCTTATCTAAACTTCTAGGGAATGAATTTAATTTAATCCCAAGACTATAATAAACTTTCTTTACAAAGTATTAAGGCTTATCTTTGATTTCCTATTTTATACAGTTACGCATCATCAAATCATTTTCTCATTTAATGTTGGACACGGTTCTCAGGAGCCAACCTCAGTTAAGACTTAATTAAGTTAGATTAAGTTAAGTTAAGTTAGTTAACTCAATTCGGGGCCCGCAACGGATCATGGCGGTCAGGGTCATACGCGGATATCGCACCATCTCCCACGAGGCGGCGTGCGTTCTGGCCGGGTCTCCTCCGTGGGACCTGGACGCCGAGGTCTTGGCGCA
>DWGJ01005511.1:0-10320 GCA_018246895.1 Aspitha aspitha aspitha
ACGCTGGCCAAATGCGAATTGGCAGACTTCACACACCTAAGAAAACAACGTACGTAATCTATGGCGTGTAGGTTTATACACAAATAGCTACGCCGGCGAACTTCGTAGCGCACAAAAAATTTCAATCTGATATTCCGATCTTCAAAATACATTATAGGCTATATGGTGCTGAGAACTAATAGCTATATGAAAAAAAAGTTTCATCAAAATCCGTCCAGAAGTTTTTGAATTAAAGACGGATAACAGACAGACAGACAAAAATTTCAAAACGAATTGTTTTCCTATGTTACTTGTATAAAAAGCACTAGGGGCATTTTTTCAATTTTTATTTAATGTACAGAATTGAACTCTACAGTTTTATTATTATTCCTTTACCGGTACAGGAAGTATAATTTTAATGTTAAACAATGTATATAAGTAACTTTGGCAAGTCAGAGATGCGTGACACGATTTGTATCCAAAATCCGGATTGGGAGACTGAAATTAAAATCTTTGCTTTTATGCTTATTTATTTATTTTAAATTATAATATTTATATAGGACATAAGGATTACCAACTTTTGCTATCTCAGAGAATTAAAGACGCCGTACATATTGCTGACTTGTGGTCAACCTCGGTATGGGACATATAATTTTAAAATGTAATCAAATTAACAGAATTCTATTCAAAAACATTCAGAGCCTACTTACCAAGAGAGTCAACGAACGCTTCGAAATTCTCATCTTTCTCATGTTTGTATGTCTTGCCGATGAACGCCATTGTATTGGTTGTTTCACAGCTGACGGAATACCGAAGTGTAATAAATGTATGAAAAACACGCTAGCTTTTATATAGGCCGATGATGAATAAGCGCCCGATAAATATCTTGCAAGTTAACTTGATTTCAGGAGTAATTAAAACATCATTTCTATGAGTAATACTAAGCAGATAAGCACACGATATCAGATAATCTCTTGGTCATTTATAAAATCTGTACCCTCTCATATGATGAGGTTCAAGTTAATAATGGCAAATATCATCCACTTTTAAAACAAATTATATTACAATACATTTCATTAATTAACAAATAAACTCAATGATCCGATATTTTATTTGGTATTTTGGCGACGGCTATAATATTGAAATACAATAATTAGTAATTCTGTTCATTTGGCCAGGTCACAAAACCGTTACTGCTTATCTTAAAGTTACAGACTATAATTACCTACTCTTGCAATGCACACCAAGTCCCTTACTTTGCTAGTTATATTCATCTTTGCAGCATTTTCACCGTATGACCACTACTATATAAACTCGTAAGCTATTAACTTCGAGTCTGTACCGCCGGCTCCCGACCCCGTCAAGTTCGGTACACATAACTATCTCATTGACACGATCTCTGATTGGTTTAATTCGTGGTTTTGTATTTTAAAAAACTGGACTATGAGTGTATTCACTTGTACATCTTTACGCAGATGACATTTCACCAAATTAGTCTATTGGTTTCAGTTTTGAAATATGTTCAAAAATTTACTATCAAATATTCTTTTAATATTCAGCCTCCTCTGCATCCTATTACTTACAGAAAACCGTTTCATTTACCTAGGGGAATACTTTTAGGTTTAAGATCTTTATCTTAAAGTTAATTATAAAAACAAATCCAAAAAAACATTTACTGAGAAAACACAAAGTTACTACTAATTACACAAAATTAATACTATGAATAAATAAATGAAGAAAAATGCAAAATTACAAATCATTATAATTTCTTCATTTAAAAAACACCCCAATGATTTTTATCAATGTATTATATTGTCTATTAATGTGCATTCATTTCTTTTTATTTTTTTAATCAGTTTTAACACTTTCCTCCACAGTTCTATTTTTCTTTCTTATTTACTAGTAACCTAGGCATGGTCTTGTAAGCTATATTTTAGTTTAGAATAAATATTGCCCTTACTTATACAAAGATTTGTGGCAATATTTCTAGCCATTACTGTGTAAACACAAACAAAATATCTTCATTTAAAAATATCAAATTATACTCGGAACCCTTTCAAGATATCGGTAGGTACTTAATATTTTTATTGCTTATCTTAATTCCACTTAGTGGGTCCTTATCGATTAAAGTGAAATATCTAGGTGTAAAGTCCACGTAGAATTTGATAGAATTATTTATGTTTATGTATAGTATAATAATGAATTATTATTATTAACATTTTAAATGAAAAAAGACACGTTTATAGTCTACCAGTTATAGTCTAAGTATTTGACCACACCTAGATACGTCAGCGAAGTCTCGTTAGCCCGAGCCCAAAAGACAGTTATGGCATATCTAGCCTGTCATAAAATGCGACTAAAAAGAGACTTCCTGGAATGCTGATTTTGAGCTCGACTATTCCGCCTTCCCTCCTGTAATGACGAATGCACACATAAAAGATATACAACGACGTACAGACCATTACTGTCATATGTTACGCCACGAAACGGAACATCTTCAGGATTATAATCACAACGATTAGATGTAACAGAATTAATATACGTACATCCCGAAATACGGAATAGATGACTTCAAAATAAGGTAAGGTACCAAGTCCAAAAGTAATATTACCTAATCCGGTATTAAAGTCCATCGGATGATATTGATAACGAAAGACCAATCGTAGGGAATAAAATATTTAAATCGTGTCATGCTCCGTGGTGATAACAAAACATCTATAAATAAAAAATCTATCACTAGATTATTATTTAATAGATACGAGTAAGTACCTGTCGGCGCTCCGACAAATCATAGAGTTTGTAGAGCGAAAATTAATGTCATTTGACGTTCCCCACTCTGACCCAACTCCGGGCTCTAGTGCACCATTTGTTCTCAGTTTATTAACTAAGTTTTGTGTCTCGTGGGGTCATTATTTTGGTTTTTGTTAGCTGCTCCGCTGTTCGACAGTACGATGTGTCCGTCGGAATGTTGGCTGTATAGTAGTTGTAGTATGTGTAGAATGTTGGTTGCTGCTATCTGCGTTGATCATAGGCGCACGCTGCGAGTTCCCCATAGTTAGCTATATGGACTAGTAATAGCGAGTTTTACGACCATCAGGTCGACAGAGGACTGGAAAGTCTCGACCACATCTTGCTTAGGATAGTCTGGTCATACATGGTTTGCAAGCCTGGTCTGCGTCGTGAAGTTGTAGTTATGCAGTTTGAGTAGTAGTTTTTTGTTGTTCCACACTTCCAGAAAATTTAAGATATTAAAAAAGTAGATGTTAAAGTAGATTGTTGGTAGGTAGATAAGTAGGTAAGGGATATAGGTATATTTACAGTTGAACTTGATGTGCATTTAATAACATATTCCCAAATTTAATTTTGTGAAATCAACAAGAAAAGCGGATGGTGTTCAAGAATTACTGAATAGTGTGAACAATTGTAATTTTTGGGTGTTATGTACGTTTTCTCACATGTCCGAATTTTTCAAAAAGTGGAGGGGGACAATTGTTGATAGAGACTGTTACCATTGAAAGATAAAAGGGCTAATAAATATGTCAATTGAGGACATAACATTCTCTCTCGACATTGTGTCTAATCAAACATCAAATATGTATTTAGTAATAAACAAACTTTCAAAAAAAGAACCTTTATTTGTTACATCACTGAAATAAATATGAAAATTATGTAAATTTAAACAGCTTTGTAATATCTGCGCGCGGTCCCGTCCCAAAAGTTGCTGGTGATAGTCTGAAAATACAGAGAACATAATTGAGATAACGCATAAGAATTTACAAACTCTTAAAGGGAAAATTACTTTCTATATTCGATCAAAGTCTGCCATCCTCCTCTAATTCAATTAAATCGTTTGTTTAGAAAGAACAGAAGAAAGACGATCTTTAATAATACGAAATTGCCACGACTATTTTCAGATTTAGGTTCTCGTAGATTTCCTTGTTTTTCCTTAGATCATCGAATTATCGACTGTCTGTTCTTAAATTATTCATCCAACCGTTATTTGATCCGTTTTCCGGTCCAGGTGTTTGTGTGTTGCAGTACCTAACCAGTTAAAAATGCTATATCGGCAATGTTATCCTCCAATACTGCTGTTGCTGCTTCTAATATTTTATTAACTAAAATAAATAAACTAGGTTTGATAGTCTTTCTTTCCGCTGAAAGAGTCTTTTCTACTTTACATGTAAAACTCACCACAACGAGTTTGTCCTCACTGTATTCCCTTATTAAAGTCACGATATGCTCATCGTCCAATTTCTGCAACTGGGTTATGGTATTGCCGTTCACGGTGAAAGTGGTCTTGCTCTATAAACAGAAATATCAAAAATACAGTGTCTCAACTCGTACATATTGATATGAGTGGTGCTGAAGTGAAATTTTTGTTTAATTGAATCATAAATTCATTGGGACCGCAATATACCCAATACGACTTATTCTCTGTTTTTTTGTGAACTCTTCATTTGGCACTTGGCCTATCTCTAGAAAATACTCCCGATAAACTCAAAACCCTGATGAAATCCCTCACGAGTAGATTAGAGATTCCATGCTTCAAGTTTAAAATACGCCTTCATCATTAGTGAGTCTTTAAGTATCTAATATTCGTGGTAGTTAAAGGTAATTATAATGTGTAAGAGTAATAATATACTCGATGTAATGTAATTTTAGAAATTATGAACCCAGTCTATGGTGGCCCTATATAAGCAGCAAATCGTAGTCTTAAAGCCAAACAACATTGTTAGTAGTTACCTTAAGACCACCGGTGAGAGTCTCATCGAACTCGACACCGCTTTTAAAATGCACCTCCTTATCACTGATAGCATAAGTGCTGACGAGGGTGTAGGTGTCTCCGTTCTTTAGCAGCTTTTGTTCTGGTTTGGAGTTCTTAGCTTCGTTGGCAAGGTTTGGTGGGACACCTGCAAGAAGAGAATGACATATTTTAACTTTATCTAATTCCAATAATAATACTGCATTATCATAGCCTGATATGTGTATCGATTATCAAATATGATAAACAATTGAATAGTAACCAATACCAAATTTTACTTTAGTAATCATATTTTATACCTACTTTCAATAATCCATTTGATTGTATTATACAATTGACGCGACCTACCTACTAACGTAATCTTTTAACAATATGGTCTTACCCGTGCAATAAATGGAAGCTTATTACATCGCTTGGCATACTGACTTACTCGTATCTTGTAATTCCATCTGTCACTAATACCATGTGATCATTTGCAAATGTTTTGTTACGACAATTGGCACTTGTTCATTTCTGACAAAGCTATTCAGTGTAGTGCCCGACATACGAGTACATAGACAGATGGAGTTAATGGCTTATCTTATTAGATATTTGCTTTTCACTACTTTTTAAGAAATATAAAATATTCACGACGACTCAACCGCTTCTGCTATCAGAGAATAAAGAATGCTATATTTAATTTTCGATCCTTTTGTAGTTCCGCTGCTGAACACAAATCTCCTCGCATAGCGAGACGGTTGTATGCCATGTCCTGCCGCGCTCTCCAAGTACGGATTGGCTGACTTCACGCACCTCAGAAACATTATAAACGTTATATACGAGTAGGTTGCTATACTGTACATACGAGAGACATCAAGTACAGTAATAATATAACATAACTATAATTAATCTCGACTAGGTGAAAATGGTTATGAATCAATTGAATCGAATCTAGAGCATACTTTCAGCTTCAAAAAAAGAAAAGCCTACATACCAAGGGAGTCAATGAACGCTTCCAAATTCTCATCTTTCTCGTGTTTGTATGTCTTGCCAATGAACGCCATTTTATTGGTTGTTTCACCGCTGAAGGGATATCAATGTGTAATAAATGTATGGACCTAATGCTACCCTTTATATCGTTCGATGAAGCGTCCGATAAAAAAATATAGCTATCATGATAACTGGTGTAATTAAAAATACCCTAATCAAGTTTATCACGTAAAAAGCTTAACAACCCCGATTAACAACCTTTATCGATTATATCAGTTAACTGCCACATAGGTTCTGAACAGTTAACGAACATTTAAACGGTGAAGGAAAACATTGTGTGTAATGAGTGTGAGGAAAAGTAGGTACTTAATGTTATTTTCCTTTACTTTTATTCTTCCCTTAATCTTTATAACAGAAGAATAAAGTGAAAGTAACGGAAAATTTTCATCATTTAGGTCTTATTTACATGTAAAAATGACATGCATATTGACTCATCTCATAAGTAACAAGTGATATATTACGTTGTTTATGTACTCAGTTTGATAACGGTGAAATATGTATCTCGCTCATGAACCTCACCCAGTACTAACGAGTGTACCTCTTAGAACATGGTTGATCATTATGTTATTATAGCGACATAGATAAGGTTGATTACATAACGGATAATGTGCAAGTAATTGTGCTGAGCGTCTTGTGCCTACTTCTCAGTTTGCATCTAACCAGTGAGAGCATTGTTACATTGTGACATTAAATAAGGTAATAATATCTACACATTATACGTAGTTTGTTCATATTATCTCATTGTTTAATACTTTGTTGACGTTCATTTTAATATTGAACCACTTACTTGCTGTTTAATTTCAAATTCATTGAAATAATTAAAAGAAGCAGTAGGTACCTACCTATTCTAATTGTTAATTAAAAGTAATGACAGCCGAGGAATAAAAATAAATATCTTAAATTATATAATTTACATATTTGTAATAATTTATTTCAACGCAACATACACACAATCATCATTTTAATTGAATTTGTTATAATTATAGTGTCAAACGTGGTCTCAGGGGAATGATAAGGTCCAGTTCACGAAATTACCCAAGTACGAGTACGTTTGGACTGACTTTACACACTTTACAGAACACTGTGCATAACTCAAAAGTGTAGCTGGTTTACTTTCGCAGATATGACGAGTGACTGAAATGAAAATTCCAAATTGAACTGAACTGAACAATAAAAAGTATAACACGAGATCCAAACAGATAGATACATACATATATTTATGTTGATCACAGTAAAGTTTACCTACGATACCTACCTAATGTGCAAAAGTGTAACAATTATAATTTAGGTATTAATAATCTATATTTATAACAGTTTTAATGTTATGAGTTATAGTGAAACACAATTATTAGATACAATTAAAATTCAAACAATAAAACAAAATAATAATTATGTTAATAATTAATCGATAAATGAATATAATTAAATGTCAAAATTTCTTAATTTTTCGAGCCATTATATAGCGCAATTAACGATTTATGTAATAGTTAATAATAATGTAGTATTATTGGGGATATAAAATGGCATTAAAGCTATATAAAGTAATTAATAGTAATTCGAATAATAAACTTTTTCTTCGTTTTATTTATCTGTTACCTCCATTGCTATTATTTGGTAAAGGTATTCAACGGTGGCACGTTGCCTCTGCGCACGGCACGCAATACGGCCCTAGATCTACAATAAGACTTGGACTTTGCGGTCAATTATATTGAATTAAATATACCTAATTGACCGTTTAGGGGTCTCTTAATTTACGCGCCCTTTTTAATGTTGTGTTTCACGCTGTGCTGATGAAATACGACGACGACGACGACGACGACACGACGAACGACCACTTTATTTCATTCTTTAACTTTAAACGAACCCTTGCTCAGATTTAGGTGGGTCAATGTCAATATGGTGATGCAAAATATTGTAAAAAATCTTGTAGAAGACATATTGTATGTGGTAAAATGACGCTGGATACCTAACAGTTCGTTTTACGGAAATAGTATTATACCTAATTAGTTAATATTGTAGTTTCCAAATTGTTGTTTGGATCGTCATTATTCACTTCGCGTAATTTCAGGAATTAAAAGTAAAAGTTGCGATTTATAGTTGTTATATAGCATTGTAGGTATATATAGCAGGTGTACTTATATTTTTTCTGAAACACAGTGGTTATATAAAAACCAAACGAAGACTCATTAACCATTAAGACCTTCAGTGTGTGCGCCGACATTTATACTCGTAGCTCTGTAAATTACTTTTGTTTGTTTCTAAAAAAGAAAATAACATATTTTATTTACAGACAGGTCTATTATTATACTGGTAAAATAATTTTGATGATCATAATAGATATAGAGTCAAGCTCTCAAGAAAACAGCGGTACCTACCTACATATATCTGAATAAAAACTTTTATTAGATCTATAAAAATTAGAATTTATTAACTAACTAAAAATTATTTTTGTATTTTTAAACATGCTTAAAAATACTTTGACTAGTAAACTATCTCCATTAATCTGCTAATTTCAAATATCGCGGAATGTCACATTAAAGATTTCGGTCTATGTTACCCGGAATGGACGGAAATAGCGAGAAAAGACCAAAGAAATAAATACGAGTACATTGTAAGGAATTCACGATTCTGCTTAAGGAGAATGACGATGTGAAGAGAGAACCAGCCATATTAACCTACAGTAACAGATTTTATTGCTATTTAAATTTTTCAGAAATTGAATCAATTAAAATTGGAAGAATTAACAAGAACACCATGTACAGCACGGAATCCAGCGACGCTGTGCACTGGTATATGAGCGAGATATCTTCCCGAGTGGTCGCTCAAACCGGCAACTCTGCGGATAGACACCATCTTGGCAAACTAATAATACAGGGCCTCAAAGAAGCGCCAAATTTCGTTCTTCAGGTATTTAAATGTACTCAATTGCTATCTAACCTGTGAAATTGAAGACTTACATGTTCCATACGTTATAAAGCATGAAGCGTACTTCTTATGCTGGCATTGTATCTGTAGGTTGTCGTCACTATAATCTTTTGGTTACGACCTAAAAGCAGTTGCCCAGCGGGATGGTGATCTTATGTTCATATTTTCTCAGATCTATCCATGACGCTGTTGTCTGGCATCGTAATCCAATCGTCTATAATAACGGCATATTGTAACAGAGAATAAGCAAATGTGTACATGACCCTAAACGCGGCATTTTCTACGTTTATTTACAGATCGATGGTGCAACAGGAGAGTCCGAAGTCTTCCAGTCAACATTAGAAAGATCCATCCGATGTGCCACTGCTTTCAGAAACCTTAAATTAAAACCGGGTGATATTATAGTGATCATGGCCCCCAATCACATACATCTGTCAATACCAATGTACGGGGCATTCTACACAGGAGTGGGGGTGGCTGGTATTGATATGACATTGACAGTGTGTAAGTAAATCGTTTTGTATGGTTATTGATATCTAAATAGATACATATCTCAGATACCTTTACCGGCTAGTAGGTAATGCAATTTTGAAGGTTAAAAGTAATATTTCGTGTACGCTTCATACGAAATATTAAATGTTTGTTGTACGAAATTTCGAACAAGAATAAGCTGCATAAGCATGACGATTGCATATTATCTTCAACAGTAAAATTTATGTTTATCAGATGTATTTAATAATATTAATATAGAATTAGAGGCTAAGTTTTTGTCATTAGAAGGACATAAGATATTGACAATAATGCATTTTGCATATTTTCGCCTATACGTGTACGTGTACAACACGGATGTGTGTATTCCTAATAACATTTTAAAGTGTGTAATATTTTTTCAGCTGAATTAAAACACACCTTTGGTTATATTCTGCCAAAAATGGTGTTCTGTCAAAGCGAAAGAGCTATGGACGTGCAGAATGCGTTAAATGAAATCGATTTAAACGCAGACATAGTGACATTCGACAAAACGAACGGTTTTTTGAGTTTTGCCCAATTTTTAGAAAAACACGGTGATGATACACCCGTTGAAAAGTTTAAGTAAGACTTCATTTTAACTGATAGCTGTATATATATTTTAATAATGGAGAACGCAGATGTAGTTGAAGTTGAAGCAGAAGTACATGAAACTGATTGAATGATTCTAATGCAGAATTTGGTGAACTTACATTAATTTCAAATTAGTGTTCATAGTGTCTGTGGAATATTTTAAATTTATTTCTGTGATAGATATTCCAATAGACGGGGATCTTTAGCACTTTTTACTACTATGTTAGATTGCCTTTTTTTATTGAAATAGAGTAGCAACCGAGCAGACAGCAGTCACAAGCGGCTGCTGTCACCCATGGACCGACTCCTAACAGTGCTGAAGGGACTCTTAGTGTGAATTCAGTTTAATAAGAATCTTAATAAGAATTAGTTGGTGAGTATTCTTTAGTAACAGGACTGCAGAATGGTAGTAGTAGAACTGGTAGTGCTATTAGCTCAGTTAGTACGAGTTACCCTATCAGAAGTCGGTCACAGATGCGTTGCTACTCTTGAGGACTAAGATGGTCGCCTCTGGTATACAAGTG
>DWGJ01005512.1:0-10320 GCA_018246895.1 Aspitha aspitha aspitha
TACCTCCTTCTCTATATCCATACAAAATATTTATCAAACAAATAAAATTAAAATTTTCTTTTGAAAAATGCAACCATACCATCAGTATTTTCTTATGACGTTGTCACGTTCAACTATCGTCAGTAAACCGACTTTACAGACAACCGATTTTTCTTTCGACGCTTTTCTTCAGTTCAGTATTAATCCTTATCTAAATAAATGCGTTCGTTAGCTTTACCATTTAATTTACAACAAAATTGTTTTTTATAGTATATGGATCGGATAAATACTTTAGAAGATATTTAGAAATTATTTAGATATTATTTATATAGATATAAGCCACCGAAAACATGTAGTTTCCGCGGGCCAGCGGTCTTTTCATGACATGCCGGGCCGGCGTCCGCACCACACCTTTTCTCTCTGTTTTTCTGGGCCAATCTCCGGAACAGCGAACCCGATTTTGATGGGACTTTCACAGGAAGACAGAGGAGGTTGTGGAGCATGTGTATAATTCCGGCGGAGTCGGCATTTACTCGGAAAAAACTTTGTGACACACTGATTTCCAGGCGGGCGAAGCCACGGCATCAGCTAGTCTTCAATAAATCTTATATTTACCATATTTTATCGGCTGTTCGACAAAAAGTACACCATGTCCTTTACAGAACTGATATGCTTATAAAAACAATTTTGAACATAAAATAAACAGAAATTCATTTTAAAATAAAAACAAAACCCATGTGTCTGATTAATCGTCAGAAAAATAATCTCCACTGATTTTAATCGTAGCTCATCACTATTTCGCTATGATCTATAACTGGCAACATTTAAAACGTCAAATCAAAATATTAATATGCAAATCAAAAGACCTAGAGATTTTAGATATAATAATATACTTAAATCCAGTTAGCCAGCCTAAAATGTGTCCATCGAAAAAAAATAGAAAAACAAATGTGTGGGTACCTATACCCCGGTGGTCATCTTCCCTCTCTTATTCGTTGAACACTCGCACTCACAGACAGCCTTGCCTATGGCTCCCTAAAATATTCTCGTCATCGCACTAAAGGGGGAATAACTATAGTATAGTTACTTGACTTTCAACAATGAGTAATTCAGTCCTGCTCTGTACAGGTTCGATAGAATGAATACTAAATAAATTAATCCCAGAAGCTATCTGCCTACTGCCTTCTACAAAAAAATAAATAATCGTTATTAATACAGGTACATAGAACAAAATGTAATGGAACACTTTTTGTTCATATGCATGAGTCGTCATGCATTTTATACGGTTTAGATGTGGTATATTGGCTACTTCACGGTCCATTGGTTTTAGAGCACATCACAGATGCGCTCGATTCGATGTCGATTCTTCCGGGTCATCAAACTTTGTTTCTGCAAATATCTATCAAGAACTGATATTAACTCTGAAGTGTAAGTGAAGTTAACAAGTGTATTTTTTATTCTTAAGTTACTAGGTACTTTATAATCTACAAAAAATAACGTATTTTTGTAATGCATACTAATGGTGTACCTACATCGACTCTGCAACATAGTGGATGATTTGAAGTTACTCAATAATCCGTTAAAAATACGCCGATAAATTCTCTACTAGTTAGTAGTTACCTTATAAATTATAGGACATATAGAAAAGCACTATTAAAAGGCACGATCTTTGTGTCGCTGTTATGGTATCCAGATTGAAAATAAACCGCAGCGTGATTTTTGCACTTGCAATACATCATTTAACTAGCTAAGAGTTAAGAAACAATTGATCTAAAAGTAGTTCTGAGCAGACCTCCTTTGAGTTACCTACGCAGACGTTCGTGGGTTGGCAGTTTAAAATAGTTCATTTAAATGGCACACTTCCTTTTATGCGACGACGATTGTTACCGAAATGGAAACTCGTTGACTGAGGTCTCTATGGCTCTGCATCTGCAATATGATAGAGGTTTACAGAAAAGTAACGTAGATAAAAGGTGATGATGACTAATTTTTGCTTTTTGGTTTTACGTGTAAAGATTATTAATGCGCAGGTCTCAAATAGGCGCTGCGTCCATGAACATTTCGGGTCAATCTTGAATACTCGTAGATCCGTTACAGGACTGCAAGAATAGAATTGTAACTGCCTATATCTTAATTTAGTAAGTATTACAAGATTGCAATTACTATTTATTGATATTAGTTCTATTAACGGAAAATGTGGACTTCTCCGTTGAAATCACTGCCAGCCCCAACTTTCAGCTCTTACGTTGGCAGTAGTAATTGCATTGTATTTGAATGATGTGGTAGGAACGAGGCAAATATACTCGACTCGAGCTCTTGTCTCTCACTTAGACCTTGTAAATAAATTTACAATTAATTAATTAAATTTTACAACCGACAATGTCTACAACAACTTTAAAATCAGGTGTCCTTCTGCTAGTTCTTCATTTCTATTAAATAAAAGGGAAGGTTACATAACTATGAAAAAAGATAAAGGAGCCTTTGTTCTAAAAATATATGCGGGATTAATCGAATGATTGACGTAATAAGGCACCGCGACAGGGGCAAAGTGAAGCTAGTCACGTATGTAGGTGGGGCGCTCGGATGTCGCGTTCATCAGTACCTACTTTTGTAACAATTGTCATGTGACAATTAGGTACCTATTCTTCATGCTCGTCTACCACAGTGTCGGATATCTGTCCGACAACGATTTGTATGGGGTACTGTGGTCTAAATGACCAAGAATTTCTTTAAATTTCAAAGGAACTGCCCATTTGCGTATTTGGAAATATTATTGCACTAGCTGTTGCCCCCATTGTTGCTCCCATAATGCAATCTATAGCGCTTTTTAATTAAAACATGTTTTCATGTGGAAATGAAGTATGTTTTAGCTCATAAAGGAGTCCCTGTCACTGTTCAACCCGTCCGCTATCTTGATACCAAAAATCACATCGAACTGTTTCTCCATTTTTACGTGAAAGAAAAACAAACGAACACACTTTTGCACTTATAATATTAGTATGGATTCCATTCGTCTGTCGGTTGTTTTAAAACTTTTCATGATATTTACTGACGGTTATCTCAGATCGCCGAGATGGATTGCTTAACGGACACTGCTACATGAAAATGGTCGTAAAGTTCCTTACTATCGGTCGCATCAAAGCAAATCGCACCCAGCGTCACTTTAATTTATAAATCGCTTGCATCTACAATTACAACGGTGTCAAGGCCACCATTGTTTTGACACACAAAACAGCTTGACACACAATAAAAAAATTTGCATGAGAAATGTTAATTACACTAACGGTTAAAATGTATTAATCTATTGACACACAAAAGTGATGATTTCAATATTTAATGTGCATTAAAATATCAATTTACAATTATTATGTGCCAGCAATCTCCTTACTAAGTTTAATGTATCAGCAAACAATCTCAAGAAATAATCATAATTTAAATGCAGATCACTGCGATGACTATAACTAATGTAGGTGTAGCTTATTATTTTTTTAAAATTTCAATTTATTTATAATTGAGGGATTAGTTCATGTGTAATATTTTATAAGATGCGTCAACAAAAGCTAGGCGGACTCCAGTTTGAAGCAAGCATTACAGATTCGGGTGTAGATTTATCGATCCTAGTCTTCAACTTTGATCCGAATTATTAACATTTTCGGAGTCCGGTTCGAGCAGTCGCTAGTCGTAGGCATTTTCACTTAATCCTCTTGAAGAAATGCACAGTATTGCATTCCTTCAAATGCCTGTAAGGACGAGTAGTTACCTGATGTCAACCAAACAATATGGATGAGATCATACAGAACAAAATTTAATTATCACTGTTTCATTAAAGAAATATGGGCTGAGTTATTTCCTCCTATTTCCGGTGAATTCTGGGCATAATAATATTTTGCCGCCTGCTAGTACCTACGTACTTCAGACCTTTACTTTTCAAAGTATAAAATACATACCTACAAGCAACTGTATAAGATCGAAACTTTCAAATGTTTATTTTTATGCTTTTAAGATCTTTATTGGTTCTCATAAGAATTTACAGAATTCACTTACTATGAATGTTTTTTTTTCAATTAGAATAATGTTTATTTTAACGTTTGTATTTAGTAAACAATATTGGTTGTTATCGAAACGGAAGTTGACGCTCCACCAATGTCAGCGTCTGATGACCGACATAACCCTCCTTATCATGTTCCTAAAATATACACTTTCATTTGATTACGAGGTTATTCAAATTTTTTAACGCGAATTGCTGTCATGAAATTTTGTCGTGTTAAAACTGATTTCAGTTTTGACTATAGGTACTTGAGCTTTCTGTTTTAAATTTGTATAAATACCTATTAAAAATAATACAATGGTAACATAAAGGTGCCAAACGAGAAAAATCTTTAAAATCTTAAAATCACAGTTAACGATTTTTTTAAACTTAGAATTTTTTCCAAATTCTTAAGAAATCGTCATTTTCATGTATTTTTTGAAAATAATATGCAATACCATTCGATGCATGTACATAGCCTTTTATGGTATTACACAAAATTGTTAGTTACCATTATGTACTCGTAGGTATATGTAATCGATTTCTCAGAATCGTCTCGTTGTCTCAGAATTCGTGGAATTAAACATATTTTTTTGTTTGAGAATATGTACCTATGTTTCTATGGCAAATTTGAATTATATGAATGTTATAAATACGAAAGTCCACACTAGAATTACAGTCAGAAGGTAGTCTATGGAAAATTAAATGTAGGTACGCAGTTTGAAGTCATGCACAAAATGTCATTTGAAAATGGCCAAAGAGTATTATTATTAAAAACCTTTAAAAAGCATGCTCCCAAAACATGTTAGGAATTTCCACATATCAGTAGAAACAGTTGACCTTATAACCAAAACACATGTCTATCTTCTGCAAAAAATATACAGACATTAAATTCCAACTACACTGACCACTTTCTTAAATAATAAAACACCGACCCACTAGTGAGTCTAATAAATGACATTGTGATTTGTGTAAATTAGTGAATATGGTACGAACACCCTTCGTGATGAACAATAATAATTATGTAAATAATCGGGACTAATTACAATTTCCGAGAACCTCTAAGTTGTAATATTAATGGGCAGCTGCTCTTTATGTTCTCCGGAGATAATAGGTCATTATTTTTCGTTGATTCTGGTCTCGTGACCTCTAAATATTGTTGTATTTGTATTTATGTATACAATTAATGTGGGAACAAGGTCGCTATGACTGTTACATATGTTTCAATTGTGCGGCAGTGTCACGCATGCGTGTTTAATTTTATGGGAATCCGACACTAGACGATAGGTAGGTACCCATTTTTTGTAAGCGATTCAAGTTGTAGTGCTTAGAGTTTGAAACGTGACGAGATCAAAGCAGGTCAGTGGTTCAGTTTAAATGTTCGCATGTTACGGGCACGGATCGTTTGGCACTATTCTCATTTGCTTCGACGTTGATCTGCTGACTGGGTGCTATGCCAAAAATAAAGCTGCACTGCAGTAGTGAGCTTGCAGCAGAAGACTGCGGTTCTGGCCCTCCATTCATTGTCATGTCGTAGGTCGATACGAGGAGAGGGCCCAGTGTCGGCGCGCCTTCTGTCGTGCGCGGATGTCGCTACTTGTTTCGCTGTGCCGGTCCCAACACGCGCACGTCCGATATTTATTCGTTACCGGTGGTTTTATTTATAAACAAAACGTATATAGTTTCAATAATTATTAATTATTTCTAAAAATTCCGAGTGGGATAAGAAACAAAATCATTAACCAGTGAAATTCATTGTATTATCATTTCATATTACTGTTTATATTTCGAAATTCACGTGTGCAAATTTAAGATTCGGGAGATTTATTGACCAAATAAACATTGATTGCATTGGCATTGAATTGAGTATTCATTCTGTAAGGCATTCGTTGATAACACTTAAATTTTATGGGTGAGGCAATATACTTAGTATCAATATAGTATTTATAAAAAAAATACGTAACAATACTTGACATCATCTTGGTATTTAATATTATTATTATTATATTATATAATCAATATCTCATAAATATATATTTAACTATTCTGATTAAGGTTCAGGTTCTTATTTACTGCGCAATGTATTTATTTATAGATAACAATGCTGTATTTTATCTCAACAATTATAATATATTATTTAACAATCTGCAGCAATTTCTAAATAAATTCAGAAAAAATATAATTATCACAATAAAAAAGAAACCTATACTGGTACCTGTACTGTAGTTTATGAAATGAAAGAACCAGACAAGAATGAACGATGGCAGAATAACGAAACACATAATTTACAGACTGAATGTTAGTATCGAAAAAGGAACAAACAAAACGTATGGCCTTTCGTCAAACGGGATACGTACTTAAGGAAAACCAGGTCATGATTACCTCTAACAAATGAGCCTGTAGGAGGACTTCGATAAAAGTAGAAGAGGCGAAAAAAGTTTGTAAGGACCGTAGTCTGTGGACATCCACCGTATCTACCTGTCCCGACGAGATAGAGTAGGTATACATACATTGCCATTTTTGTCATTTTGAAATATAAGAATTAAAGCAGCATAATTTTTATGAAAGTTGTTTCTAATATCATACTTTGTGTCGACGGCTAACTAAAGTATCTTTAAAAGAATCATAACGTTTTTTACAAATTCGATACAAAACCTGAATGAGCGGCTCGCGTGACAAAAGCTTTTAGAATTACGTTCCCTCGACTTCTTAATTCATTTCGATACGGTACAAAAATTATTTTCGAATAAAATTCGCAAGCAATGTCTTTTTAAAAATGTATTCGGCGTACCCCGGTAAGAGACTAAGTGAAAAGAATATCACTAAACCTATGTAACTAATGTAATCTATGTAACGTATGTAACTTAATGCGTACTTTCTGGTAACTACTATTAACTACAAGAATTAATACATAAATGCACAAGAATAATACGATGAATGAATAGCATAATTAAACACTTTTAGTAATCATATTAACATTATTTTAATTCTAAAAACTTTTTATACTATGATGTAGTTGCAAATTAATTAATTAATTAATTAATGAGTTCCGAAAAGCGTGTTTATTACGCGAATAAAGTACACTTAGCGATTTTATATTAGCGATTCGATTGACGATTTTCGTTTAACAATTATATTGATCTGAAGTACTTGATCTATGTATGTAGTTGCTTTATACTGGGAACTTATGTAATGTAACTTCTTACGGTTTATTACGTTTAAGTTTCAACATTACTTCAAAACGAATCAGATGACAATCCATTATAACTTTAGTCTCGTCGTATTTTAATAAAATATAAATTATCTCCGACTCCTCCTTGAGCAATAATTTCACAAAAGATTGCGAAGGATGTTAAAATTACATCAAAATTTCTTTGAATTCTCATTTTGAAGAATCAAAAAAGAAGAATATTTACCTGACATGCTATAACAATATTAACCATATATAGAAATATATGTAGTACTTAATAGTCTCAATTTTAGTACGCCTGTGTTGTAGAAGACTGTCCGGTCTTTCATTCGATTACATCCGAAAGAAGCAACATTCGGTCTCACTTTGGTGAACCACGAATCCGCGAACAGTACTTTTAATATTATTTGGCTGTTCCTTTAAATACTTTCTTTAGAAGTTTGTCCAAAATATTTATCGTTTCCAGAAGGAACCCAATTAGATTTGCAAATAACCTTTAGTACATTTGCGTATACAGTGAATCACATTAACGCCGAGGTCAACCGGTGACTTCTATTGCCCCGTCGTTCCACTTTGGGTATATTTACATATTATACAATAATCTCTTATAATATAAAAATCCCGTGTGACGATGTTCGTTTGCGAAAATATGCGAAACCACTAAAGATGAATTTTGTACATTGTACACATGAAATTTTGTACATTTCTATTATTTGATCCAACTTAAAAGAGGATAGTTTTTATAAAATAAATAATTAATAATGTCAATTGTCAATAATTTTTTACATAAAATAAATTTCTGAACGCACAATATTTGACATATTGTATATGATTTGACATGTATAACCACGGCGACGCGTGGTCAGGTCCACTATTATATTTATAAAAACTAACATGCAACATTAATTTGTTAAAAAAATAGCCATAAAACTGCCCGACAGGCTGGTCACTGAAGATAGATGGTTTAAGAGTAATTTGGTGTTTATTGTATATAACTAAGTGTTAAGCATTACAGAAATGCTTAACACTTAGTTATTTAATTATTTAATTTTCTTTGTTAAAGTATTTCTGAAATGGTGAGTACAAATGACTTATTTTGTCACATTGCGTGATTGACTCATACCTACCCGTTAAATTAAATTATGAAACGAACATGTAATAATATGCCCATAAGATTAAATTTCAAAGAAGTTTCGTGGATAAATAATGAAATGCAGAATTATCATCATAAATTATTATTATTATTAACCTTAAAATAACTCGACAAAATTTAGATATTGAATAAAAATTTTAAAAACTCGATTGGTAGGTAGGTACACGTACTTCCTGCACAATATAATTCAAATTCCTTGACTCATTATGAAAGAATTTATATAGTATTACTATCATATAATATACAGTATATAGTATTACTATCATTATTATATCATATAATATATAGTATTACTATCATTTTCGTTACAAGTACATGACTTTATCTCTACACAAAGAGATCGATTTTGTTTAAGTCAACAAAAAGTATGTCAAGAATTCTAATCCCAAGCGTTATATCTTAGTAGGACGCCATGGCGATATCACCGATTTCTCATTCAGTTTTCACAAATCCCTTTTCTGGTACTTAGATTCTAGTATTTAAATACTTCTACCATCAAGGTAGAGCCTTAACTAACCCGTTTTCATTTCTCTCAATTTGCATTTTTCCCTACTTCAATTTTTTTACTGTTGGTGAGTGTTGTAATATGGCGTTTTAAATAGGTCATAGTTAAAGTACAAGCAAGGATTTGCTCATATACATTTATCTCTACCGTTTACTCTTATATATGAAGACGTTAAGACAACTTACAAGAACACGATCAAAGGTCAAAGGCTTACGAAGTTATATTAATGACGTAGGTACCTATCTACTACGGTAACTATGTACTTACGATAACAATGATAGAGAATATTAAAGAACCAAGTGCTAAGCTTTTTGAATGAATTAAAAAATAATATGTAAAAAAATTATGTATGAGTGTATGAAATGGATATACATACCTAAATTAATTATATTCTCTGCCATTGTGATAATAGAGAAAGACGATCAGATGTTAATGGATTAGAGATGAGATAATTTTGAAACTAGTACACTTAGGAAGAAAAGCTTGTTCGGCATGTGACTGGACATCCGCGTTTACCTTTTGGAGTATAGATCTTGAAGAGCGTACTCGCAGACCTTGAATCAACAAGTGGTCGTAGAAAAAGAGTGAACAGGCAGGTATACCAAGTTGGACTGGTTTCCTCACAATCGTGGTTTCGACGCCATCGAAAGCATTGATTTTAAACCTTAACGGTATAGAAATAAAAATAATTTCAAGGTATAATTGATAGAAACTAATCATGCCACTAAGTATGTATTCTGTTTTATTCGTAATTATTATTATTCGCAATGATATTATTATTATTAATCATTTGTGCTAACATTTCGTATATGTTTAACGTAGATGAAGCACGAAGGTTTGTAAGGACTCGCTGATATTTGGATATTTGGAAGGATATTTGGCACTCGCTGCTTTCTGCCTATCCCGTGAGGGAGCTGGCGTGACGATATGTATATATGTGTAAATATAAAAATGTTTATGTATTATTAAAATATTTCCCACTTCAATTTTATTATTAGTGTAGAGTCGTATAGAATTAACCACACTCGAAAACTATAATTTCTGAACTTTTCATCGTATTCAATTGGTCAATTGTATAAGATTTTGGTGAATTTTGATACGCTGTTTACCCATCATCAAGACTATCTTATAAAATACCTTATAAGGCCTCTCCAAAATTTACGGAGACGAGACCCAATCCGCATGCTACAGTTTGTGTTAAGACAAGTTGCACCAAGATCTCTCGAACCGGTTCTTGAATGTAGGTGATCACAATTTTCTAGATATGCAAATTACATAATATTCTTTATGAGTTCGGTAGGCACAGACCGATACGTGTATTAACATACCCGGGAAAGGAAATTCTATAACAAGAGAGAAGCAGAAGTCGTGAGACTGCAGAATACTGGGTAGCCCAGTCAAATTAGGTGAAAAAAGAGGTCAATCTCGGAATGAAACATAATAAGCTGAAAATTGGTATGAACCTT
>DWGJ01005513.1:0-10320 GCA_018246895.1 Aspitha aspitha aspitha
GGATCTTCAAACGTAACAGTTCCCGAGGGTCCGGTCACTCACGCGTTGATGTTCCTCCATTGCATCTGCAGCTCGAACCGCCTGTTGGTGCGCACGCCCTTGATGGCGGTCCGCGCCTCGCGCCGGTCGACCCGCCTCTTCTCCGTGAAGGACTTCTCGCGCATGACGGCCAGCCGGGCGGCGTCCAGCCGGCCCGTGGCGCCTGCCAGCGACGGCAGCGACGGCAGCTCGAGACGCGCGGTGCTCTGACTCTGCGGCGCGCCCGCCGCCCTCCTCTCCCTCGACCTGGTCTCCGTCCTGTTGGCGGTCACGCTGAACGGGTTCACGTCCGTGTTCAGCTTGAAGCCGAACCTCGTGTAGCTGGCCTTCGGGGGCTCCAGTGTGGACAGTTTCGGTTTCGACGGCGTGTGGCATTTTGTCGCCGGTTCCTTAGTCGCTGGCGCCGCGGCCGGTGTTGGCACCGTATTGGGCGGAGTACCTTGGCAGAAAAGAATTCGTGACTAGTGAGATTTTAAATAAAAATTTGATTAGAACTGATGCGGTCACAATTTCACTCAATAGAAAATCAATCTAGTCTACTGCTATGGAACTGTAACTATACTGTAAAACCTTGGACCTCAAAACACAACCAAAGAATATAATATGTGCATAGAGTTGCAAACGAACAATTTAACACCCTAAACATTGTGATATTGTACAGTGCTTAAGATTCTCCTGTTATCGCCGTCATTAAATTTATCGTCGAGGGGACGACATAAAGTACCCGTATACCCGTCATAAATACATAAATTGTTCACATCACATAAATGACGCATGTAGATAATATTAATTCCTGCGGCGATAAGATAGCGGGAGCGGTGTCCGGGCTACCTTTGGGGCTAATACGCTCGATGAGGGCGACGCTGCCGGTGGGCGTGAGCAGGTGGCGCGCGCGCCGCGCCTTGCGCTCCTGGCACTCGTCCAGCGACTCCATCTTGGCGAACTGCTTCTGGTGCAGCGCCGCGAAGTTGGGCAGCTTGGTGCGCGACACCTTGACCTCGGCTTTCGGTTTAGAAGGAGTCGCCGTTTTCAAGGAAGGCGTGACGGAATCTGGCAGTTTGGCTGCAATATTATAACAATGTTCTGTATGTTTATGGGTATCACTGGTCCTCTTATAAAAGCGATTATTTTCCTTCACATTTTCCCTCCCGGTATATAATACAAGGTCCAATGTAAATAGACGGATACCTAAATAAACATATTGGTATCCAAAACTATATGTGGATTTACTTTGGTTTTGATTTTTGAACTTAATTTATTTTATTAGAATTAATTTTAATACATCACAGTTTTACCACAATAGTAGTTAATATTGATCAAAAGCATTATAATCTTTATGTGTGCCCATATTTGAAGATGTACAGTGCAAGTACAGATGCAACGTAAGACCAGGTACATATCTCTCGACAAAGCTTATTCACCGCTGCCATGGAGAATTATTGTAAGTAGGGCGTGTACTGACCGGCGGCGCTGAGGGTCCGGGGCCGGGCGGGCCTGCGCCCCTCGGGCTGAAGCTCGCGGGTCAGCCGCGTGCGCTTGGCGCGCGACTCGTGCGCGTCGTGGGTGTGCGAGCGCTTGCGGCCCGCCGCCGCCGCTGTGCCTTGTTTATGAACACATATTGAACTTAATTATAAAATAAAATAGGCAGATATCCTGTAAACATTTGAATCACCCGAGGAAAACATCCCACTATAGCATTCTAGCACATTGGTTTAGTGTTTATTGAACCTGAATGCTGAAACAGTCACAAGAGCAATGCCCGCTCAACACTTTGTCACATAGTAAGTTTTGTTGTGACTGAATCTGAACTTAACTATAAATAGCATGTACTTATAAAATGTATACATGTAACTTATTAGTTGTCTGGCCACCAGAGTACAGTACCACATAGAAATAGTAAGCCCATTTTACTGTCTTACATTTATGCCTGGAAATAATTTTGAGAAAAACAGTATATTCTTACCACTGTTGCCAAAATTAAAACTCTTGTTAGACCCTTTCAAATTGGATTTTATCACCTTCCCCTTCATATGTGAGAGCACGGCTCCACTGTTCACGGGGCTGCAGAACATCACTTTGGCTTGTCGTGGTCCCGTTCCAGCCAACGAGGACCTGTGAGATGACTTGTCAATTGACCGAGTCACATTTAATACAATCTTTTCCTTCTGGGAACTCTTCGACATCGGAAACGGTGTACATCCGGGAGATGATACACAGTTGCTTTTAGTTGGAGTTTTTTCATTGGACTTTGGAGACGTATCTGGACTGTTCTTCGTAAATGTGCCTTCATGTTTCAAAGGAGTAGAAGGAATTTGCACATCAAGCTTTGGAGTCACATTGTTGCCTGCAGACATATGACTGTCATCAATACTGCTCTCTATTAACACTGGACTGAGATTCATAATATTTTCCATCTTGGAGTCATCACTGGTAATACTAATGCGAGAACTGGGTGCCGATCTATCATCTGTGATGTCAACAGTGGCATCTGAGCTACGGAGTGAACATTTTTCTGAATCATTCTCTGATATTTCAAGATTCTTGTTCACCGTGTTAAAACTGGTATTCAAATCAATATTACTATCCTTGTCAAAAGTTACGTCAAGGGGCTTAGTTTTTGGAATGGTACCTCTTAAGTTAATCTCAAAGGTACCATTCAGATTCTTTACAGATCCAGCTGAAGTATTTGTTATCTGAGACAATTTCCTTTTTCTCGCTGATCCTTTGTCAAAAGTTGAATTTTGTGGATTTGCATCATCTCTGTCAAATGTTGCATTAGCAACTTCTACTTCATCCGTATCAAATTTAATGTCAGTTTTGTCGAAAGTATTGTTTTTCATGCTAGATTCCCTCTTCCTTTTACCTGCATTCTCATCAGTAGTGTTTACACCAGCGGATGTATCTCCTGTTTTATCAATAACAATATCAAGATTATTACTATTGTGGCCATTAATATTTGCTACACTTACTGATATCATGTCATTTATTTCCATATCTTTATCATTCACCAAAACCCTAAGGTCTGTTTCATCAAAGGTAGCATTTTTAATACTGTCACGAACAATTGAATTCACAGACATCTTATCATCCCCCTCAGTGGCTCCACCGTTGACAGGGCTGCCTGCAGCACTTTTAAAGGAGTCTAGGGACACATTAACCTCACTAGCACCGATCTGTTCCTCTACAACAGGCTGGTTGCTGACAATACTATTTGATTTTTTCTTTTTTCTACCAACTTTCTTCTTTAAACGTACATTCTCACTCAACGACTCAACAACTTCATTTTTATCATCAGCAATTTCTGTAGATCTCTTGTTGGTTTTCTTCTTTTTACTTTTATTTCTAATATCTTCAGTTGGCTTAACAGCCTCTTCTTTAGTGATTACAATATTTTCTTTGCCAGTTATGCTCTTATGTTTAACATGTTTCTGTACTTTGCGAGGCTTTTTTACATGATTGTTATTGCTGACATCAGAGTTGGCTTTGATAGACCCTGATATATCAACATTATTTTCTTTAAGAGTATCCTGCCGAGTCCGTCGCGTAGGTTTCTCACTGGTGGCGGCCGTTAAGCTCGGAGTGTCGTCGTCTCCAGGATAGCTTACATAGTTGTTTCTCTTTTTGATACTCAAATCTGTATTTTCCTTTACTTTCTTTCTGCGGGTTTTTCGTTCGCTTTGGAAGACTGCTACTGTTTTTTCATTCATATTATCTTCTATTGGAGTCATGGATCGATGAATGCCTGAACAAAATAAGAAAAACGCTACTTAAAACGTTATTGTTGGACTTTACCGTTTATTCAGTTATCCATAAGATACATATTCAGATGAGTGAATATAAAGTCAAAAGTTATAAAGATATTATATTATTATAAAGATCTTAAACCATAAAGTTAATAAGACACAAAACGCACAGTTGTAGTTTTTACCACAATAAACTATGTGTATTTCTAACAATTGATAGTGAAATCAAAACTTACGTTTGCCTGATCTCGTGGACATGTTTCCTTGTAAAAATAATAAACACCTTTTTCATCAAATTAACAAAACATCACAACACTCACAAACAAACAATTATTACGTTAGCGCTGTTTAAAACTTTTTAAATTTTCAAACGGTTGTCATGTTAATGTCAGTTAAGAAAAGTTGTTTGTTTTTATATTCGGATAGTCTATACGAACACAAATATTAATAATAACGGACAGGGTTTTATTAGGTTTGTGACATTTTCAATTATGCTCCAATGATACTGTTATATACTCATTGTTACTTACACAATTTATCGATACTAGTCATATATGATATTTCTATAACTTAGTATAAAGTGCGAAAAATGTATATAATTACATATGTTTCTTTTTTGCTTGCTTACTTGCTTAGCTACCTGTTAAAATTTAATATTCGATAGGGTTTACTGTTCAATAATTGTTTAATAAATTTACATAAATAATATTTAGATGTAACGAGGAGTGCTCAAGCCTAAATTTAACATCGAATGAAATGTCATGTATCAATGTCATAATAAGTCAACGATCATGGAGTGGAACGCGTATCTGTTGTTTGGTCGATTTTAAATAAGCGAACGTTATTAATTACGATGTGAGATTTTCATTTAAATAACACTAACAGTAAGGTTGTAATTGTTATTTGTGTTATGAAATGCTATAATTAAGTATGTTGGGGCGAAGAATTTAACGGCAAGTTGTATGAGTCAGTGGAGAGCAAAAACAATGGAGCGTCCGTGTCTGATTGCTTTAACGGTAATTGCTGTATGTTATGAGTATTGTAGCGGAGAGCGGGGTGACTATGTAGGCTGTTACAAGTTCAAAGATGACGTTCTAAACACGCACACTGGACAATCCGTTGACGTGTGCTTGTCCGCTTGCGAGCAAGTTTATTACAAGTACGCCCTGATAGGCAACGAGTCCACGTGCTTCTGTGGTAATGCACCGGGGCAGTTCAAACTGGACGCGGAGCATTGCAGCACGCCCTGCCCTAAGAACGAGAGCCAGAGCTGCGGGGGAGACAATGCCGCCAGCGTTTACAATACTGAAGTTACCGTCCCCGGACCACCGATGACATTAGAAGTGGTAAATGTTACCGAGACAAGTGTCCGAATTCAGTGGACTGCACCGCAGGCCTTCACAGTGGTCACTGGGTATATAATTCGAGCAGCCGTAATTGAAACATACGCTGAGTTCTCTCTGATGCCAATAGAGTGGAGTGTGTCCAATAGCACCCTGTATACAGAGTTACCTAACTTGCAACCGGGCTCCGTATACAACATCAGTGTAGCGGCAACCAACTATCGGGAGAGAGGTGAGAGTATAAGTGTTACCGCTGAGACTATCATTGGCATGCCTGACCCGAGCCCGCCTGATATTGAAATACGCGAGAGACGCGGCGACAGAATGGTCATTCATGTACCTGAAGCTCAAAACATCAATGGCCCCGTCTCAATGTACAGAATCGTTGTTTCAATAGAACTCTATCAGCAAGGTTTCATTGTGGACAATCTCGGAAACTACACATATGCTCAAGACCAGCGCTTACCATACTACATCACTGCCGAGATTGATCCTGATGACATAAAAAATGACTTTATAATCGGGGACAGGAGTACATACAATGGCTTTTACAATGCACCACTTCCATTAACCAACAACATAGAAGTGTCTCTCGGTATAGTCAGTGAAAAGAATAATGTACGCAAGTACAGATATGCAGAATCCAGTAAGAAAATCGTTTTGAACGTTAATGAACCAGAACAAGTATCCCCCATGATTGTAGCACTTGGTGCGGGCATAGCTATTGGTGTAGTTCTCTTATTGATCGGTGTTGGCTCTCTAATTGTTCTCAGGAAGAAAATCCACATGGCAAGACTGCAAAGAGGCTCTCAGTCAATGCCACTCAGCCTCAGCGAACCATGTCTAGAAATAGAAAATTCCGGTTTCCTACAGGACGAAGATGAAAGAGTGGACTATTATGGCAACTTGAAGCGCAAGTTATGGAACATTCCTAGACATCTCATTGATATAGATATATCTTGTGTTGTCGGTATTGGCACATATGGCAAGTTCACCAGAGGCAAGGTACAGCAACATAGCGCCCAAACACCTGGGTTGGTCCAGGTGGTATCAGATAGAGAACTGGAGAAGCCCGACAAGAAGCTCATGCTTCAAGAATTGGATCTACTCATAAAGTCCAGTGAACACGAAAACGTAATATCACTAATTGGAATTTGTGAGAAGAACACAACTCTGTTTGTCGTACTTCAAGATACAAAGATGTCTTTGAAAGAATTATTGCTTCAAAGTCGTCACAGGGACCTTCAGAATAATAAGTTCTGCTTGACAACTGAAAATAAGATTCTTCAGTTTTGTGTTGATATAGCACGCGGCATGGATTACTTGCAGAGCAAAAAGATCGTTCATAAAAAACTAAGTTGCAGGAACATACTTATTGGCGATGGTGGGTATGCCAAAGTTTCCGGATTCGGATTGGCGCACATTCGTCCGCTGCATGAAACACCGGACTACACGCGCTGGACGTCGCACGAGATGCTCCGGCAGACAAGGTTCAATCCTAAAGCAGACGTTTGGTCTTTTGGCTGTTTGATGTGGGAAGCGTTAACGATTGGAGCGACGCTGTACTCTCACACCGCGAACAAGGATGTGGCCGCCCGTGTTCTACGCGGCATGCGCCCCTCCCAACCGACATATGTGGGGGATGAATTGTTCCAACTGTGCCTCCAGTGCTGGCAAGTGGACCCCGACGAGAGGCCCTCCTTCTCCGTGCTGTTACGCGAGCTGTCGCCGTTCGCCGAGGGGCCGGGCACGCGCAGTCTCAGCTTCACGCATTACAATGGTTTCACATACGAACCTCATGTGCCACAGTATGAAATTGTAACCTAGCCTCCTTCATCGAAACAAACCACCTTGGCAACTATATATCCGTTTTTTGTTTCACTCCTTCATAGGATCCATTGAAAATTGTGTTTTATTTTCTTGAGGCAAAAAAGTTTCATGTAGTGTTTAGAAAATTATTGTAGCGCTAGATACTCGTGGGTGTTTCTCGTTTACTTTTAAATATTTAGATTTCACATCATATAACAACATATGGGTGAACTGTATGTTGATAAAGATTCATAGTGTGAAATATTTTTTGTGTACACTTTTTGTATTATAATTTGCGTAGTAATCATAATTTAAGATAAATGGAATCCAAAGATATCTTTCAACATCTACTGCCAGCACGACTCAAACTATTTACTTTAAGGGTGCGTTTCCACCAGGGATGTGCGAGGATGCGTAGCGTGGAATGTGTTTGTTAAAAACCAATAGGAGAGAAACGTCGCTCCGCTAAGCGAGCGTACTAAGTAGGTAAATGAAGGGATCCTATTGGTTCTTAACAAACACATTCCTCGCACATCTCTTGTGGAAACGCACCCTAAATCTTCTATCATAACAGTGGAAATGGCATGTTCATTGTTGTATATTAATTCTGTGCTTGGATCTGAAGTCGCCATCCTATACACGATGTCTGTGACGCAGTGATTTGTTCCTTGTCATGGTTTTACTGTCTTCAAATGGTTTAACAAATATTAAAATAACAGTAATAATTGGTATAAAGATGTTAAACAACGATAACTTTGTACGTAAAACATATGAAAGTGAAGCGATACTATGTTACCTTACAACCATTGTAGTATAGTTAATGATTGTGTGTTAAAAGATAGTAAATAGTAAAGTAAGATGTAGTGTTGTTTTTGATAATTGTAAGGATCATCAGTGGCAGCCCTCCCCCTTGTTTTATTGTTTAAACTAATGCCAAGAATGATAACATAGTTTTTTCATCAACTTTTCTACTGAGTTAGTGCGCGCCGTACAAGGGTGAGGCCCCGGACGGTGACGTGTGCGCCATGGCGTGGCTTCCACTGATGATTATGCACACTTTAATATGTATATTCAAATTGAAGCAGTCTTTCTAACATGATTTGCTATCTTATATCGGTACATACTAACACTATTACATAAGTACGAGTACTTCATGCTTGGACTAAGGCCTGTATTTATAATTTTAAATATATGGGTGTGTTTTTTACATCGTTATACGTAATTTTTATGTAGTTACAACATAATGTTGGCAGAACAGTTATGGTTCACGACAGGAAAATAGTTGACTATCATCTGTGTTATAAAGTAATCATGAAAATAATATTTGTGACTCTCTTATAACATCTCCGAAGCGCTTTGTACATCTTTTATACGAGTATTACCGAGTGCGTTAGCCCCGCAATATCACTGGAGTGGACTCTACCTACTTATCTGTGGGTCCTCAACCACAAATATTGATTCATTATTTTCATGAGAACTGATTTTTTTTATACTTTTTGTAAGCTTTAATATAATAATTGTAGTGATTTAGACATAACTTAGAGAGTAGATATTGTGTTCACGCGACATTCCAATTTTGTAATATAATTTTTATTTATTTACTTTGATATTTGAAATTAAAATAAAATATCAATTTACGAATTTTAAATATGGAAATAACCAAAGAGCGAAGAAATAACATCTGACGTTTGGAATACTTTTGTGTCTTCTTTTTCTACAATCGACATTAAACTCAATCAATGATTTACAAAACAGAAGAATTTCCACAAGATAATGTAGAAATATTTGCTTTCTTTATTTAGCATTGATTGTGCTATTCAAAACGAAAATCGATGTTCTAAACTTTCGATTATCGAACGTTCCTTGTTCGATGTAAGGCTCTGTTCACACGACTCGTGCGCATCCAATACAATTTCTATTGTGAAAATAAACTTTAGCGTTTAAAATGCGTTTAAGTACCTAAATAGGTAAATACATTAAAGCCGTAATCTTCTGAAACTTTGCAGATAGGTTTTTTAACAGTGTAATTAAGGGAGAAAGTTCGGAAATGCCACCCTCAAGGGGAAAAAAGTTTGCATAAAATTCGTCGCTTTGGAAACTTAAGACAATCTTGGTCACCGCATTTATTGATTTTTGGAAGTTCAAATTTGGCGCTCACAAAGCCGTGCACTTAAACTAGTATGCACAACAATCTAGCTACACTGTACTGTGTAGCTTTTTGATATGGCAGTTTCTCGTTTGTTAAATATCTTTCTCTTTGGTGTTTTAGCTATTTTTAATAGAATGTAATAAATTATACGCGCGCATGACTATTTGTATTCCGTCCATATATTTTTGTATGAATCTCATTTACAAATTTAACACCATTATACACTGAGTAATACCTAATAAATATTTGATATAATGTTGTGTATTTTTTCACTCAAATTCTTAATGGCGTTGCGTGCGTGCTTGCGTGCCGTGCTGTGCTGTGTCTGTATGTGTGTGTGTGCGTGCGTGCGTGCGTGCGTGTGGGGGGAGGGAGTTCAGAATTAAAACAAAACGATATTATCCTTTTTGTATTTATTTAATGTTAATATTATATAGACAATGTTCAAGGTACCGTTTAATTGGTTTTCGAGCTTTTAACACTAGGACATTGTAATGTTATTTGACCTCTTATTATTAAACATTGCAAATTAACATTAGACAATAAACAATGTCGGCAGTACAACTAAATATGTAACTTTGACTAAAGTATAGCGAATTTTAAATTCAAAACATTGCAACTCAAACTTAATTAGATATTATTTCTCATACATAACGTAACATTTGCGGACCCGTTTACAGTAAACCAAGTTAACAAAAAAAAATTAATAAAATATTATATATCCATCAGTGTACTGTACAGCAACAAACGTTGTCAACATATCGCGTACAGACCGAGCCGAGCCCAGCCGAGCCGGCGCGCCTATACATACACATACTTATAATACGCAACAAGTTACAATTCAATAGAATTATTTTAACATATCAATCTCAACATGTGTAAAGGTCGATGAGACAACGACTGAACGGCGCCCGAGTCCCGTACAAACCGACCGCCCGCCGACCGACCGACCGACCGACCTACCGCCCCCCCACCCCGAGCCGCTCGCGGACAATTCCACATGAAACCGAGTGAACATTTTAATGACAATAAACAATATATTACAATAATTCCCTACCGCTCGGGACGCTCTCGTGACGATGTCAATATGCGCATGTTGATTCCTCAGTCTTTAATAAATTGATGACAATGAGCAAGGAGAAGAACGTAAATGAAACAATGTTATGCAATTATATACAGATAGTCTGCCTGGCGCCGGCGGGGCGGCCCGAGCGGGCGGCGGCGGGGCGGCGGGGGC
>DWGJ01005514.1:0-10318 GCA_018246895.1 Aspitha aspitha aspitha
TCGGATATAACAGACCTCAGATATAATAAGATAAAGTTGTATTAATAGTAAAATAAAACAGAATATAAGAAATTCCAGTGTTTTAATACGGACCACACTACACTTTTTATGTACCTATGTTTATCCTAATTATTATTACTGTTTTTTTATTGCCATACCTCTGTTATATGTGACTGCGTGTCACGCTAAATAGATATTTTCTTCCTTCTTTCTTTCAAATATTTATCTATACTAATATTATAAAAAGGAGAACTTTGTTTGTTTGTTCGTAATTGTAGTGTTTGTATGTATTAAATAGATATATACATTGTCTCATATACACTAGTACAGGGGGCGCAGTCGGTCTTGTGACGAACACGCTACGCCAGCGACGTATAGTGCAAGTGCCTGTAGGACATCACTAATAGTGACTAGAATAAGAGGTCACTACAACCACTATCCCATATCTCCGCCAATCCGACCTGGACAGTATAGTGGACTGCGACTCGCGTCGTCCGCACTTGCGAGAGCGGCGTTTACCCGGCTGTGGGGTTGCAACCAAACTCAAAAAATTACCAATAATATGATATGTTGCGTTGTGACAGTTAGAAGAAGCAGTGATGCCGTACCTGGAGGCGCTGAGCACGTTCCGCGGGCAGGTGCGCGAGGCGGCGCGCGCGGGCGGCGAGGCGGCCGCGCGCCGCGTGCTGGCGCTGTGCGACGAGCTGCGCGACCGCGCGCTGCCCGCACTCGGCCTGCGCCTCGAGGACAAGCCCGGTGCGCGCTCGCGACCGCACACTGCACACTGCACGCCACTGGCCTCGTCATCGACTGGTTGACTTGACCTTGACTGCAAAACCGGAGCTCGTGGGTTCGATTCCCACATACACATACATACAAAGATATACAAAAACATGCATACGAACAAACAAAAAATTTTTGGTTTAAAATTTCATTCTTTTTGTTTTTCCATTATTTAAAACATTATAAATTCATGTTTTATTTCAGATCGCACAGTTGTCAAGTTTGTTAGCAAAGAAGAGTTACTTAAAGAAAGAGAAGAAAAGAAGCGGATTGAAGCAGAAAAATTAAGAAAGAAACAAGAGTTATTAGAAGCTCAAAAAGCGAAAGAAGAGCTGAAGAAAATACCGCCATCAGAAATATTTAAAAAAGAGACTGATAAATATTCGAAGTTTGATGAAAAGGTATCTGTATATTGATTGTTATATTGAAGATTATATCGCTTTAAAGAACCATATGTTAAATTTTAATTTGCGTGTGTTATTGGTTATAACGTTAATGTACATTAAGGTAAGCACAACAACCAAGTATTAAACTGTCATCAGTCGAGTGGTTGAGTTCTATGTTAGTAGTGATCATCAGATTATGACTTGGTGCTAAAATAGGAGCAGAGAGTTTGATATGGTTTGTCTGGTTACAATGAACTGTTTTACTCTCATAAAATATAGTTTTAGTAGAATTTAAAATATAACTTATTTTACTCAGGCATACAAAAAAAAATAAAGACAAACTTTCATGAAATCTGTTCTACCTCATATTAATTTGTGGTGTAATGATAATCCGGGATTTTATTATTTAGTTCATTATACATAAGTCTGATCTATATACTTACCTAGGTGTAATTTAATGTGAAAAATGACATAAAATTGAAAATGACATAATTTTGTAAACCTGAGAACAAACTCTTAATCGTAATCGTAATCTATGGAACTAACGAATAAGAGAATCCTCCAGACCGATCGCCCACATCGCGAACTAAAATAGCTGTAGCGTTCAAATCATCTATTTCAATGTATGCATAGAGCAGAAAGCTGTTTAAATATTACTTCAAATACAGCGACATTCAAGATCTGCTTAGAAACATTATTTTGGCTAGGTATTCTGCATATATCAGGTGTATTCACTGACACTTACTTTTTTTTTTCAGGGCTTACCTACACACGATCACGAAGGCAAGGAACTTAGTAAAGGTCTGATTAAGAAATTGCAAAAAATACAGCAAGCACAGGAGAAGAAATATAATGAGTATTTGGCGACAGTCAACACCTGCTGATACCGGGGGAGCGTAACGTAACGTCAATAAAACTGCTGGAGAAATTGTATGTCACCATTATCAGATTTTAATAAAACAATATTAATTAAAACAGTAGTTCAATATTAATTTCAAAAGTATAATATAAGTGAATTGGAAAGACTTCATAAATAATTATCTCAGTTAAATTATTTTTGTGTATAAATAAGAAATTAGGGATTAGATTAAGAACAAATGGAACAGCATCAGATACGCATTGTGCTGCTAAGATATTAAAAATTTATAAACATACGTTTCTATTTATCCAATAAACTGGATGAATAAATATCCATTAAAACATTGTCGGTATGTTAAAGGTAAGCCGGGGTAACTGCATTTATTACGAACTTCACTACTTGTATTTTTGATTTTTTTAGTTGCACTTTTTATATTTTTAAATAGGACAATAGGAAGTATTTTATATGTACCTATATTTTTGTATTTTGCTTATAAGAATACAGTTAAGATTTGGTTTACAGTTATTCAGTATTAAGATTATTAGTATAAATAAAGTGTTAAAGCTGTATTTCGTATTTTATTCATATAACACATGATTCAGTGTTTTATGAAAGACATTTTTTTGCTTTCACGTTAAGTGTTTGCTTGCATTTTAAACCCAACTCATGACTATGATACAAAATATCAATGCATTGTTGAAAATGTGAACTAAATATCATTTTAAGTATACATAATTGAATGCAATAATACATCTCAGTATCAGTAAGTATGACAAGAAATAAGCCGGGTTGTAGATTAACTGCATAATATGCAGCATTTATATTATAAATAGTACTGTAATTATTTATTTCTTAATTTTTTTATTTAATATTGTTTAAATATTTATTATTTAAATCACATTTCAAGGTTGAACATTTACAAGCAGTTACATCAGAATTAGCACATTGCATTAATAAATAGTTTTTACCGCAAACCTAATTATAATAGTAAGTATGCAGACACTGGCGAGATTTACATTATGTAATCGTAAATAGGGAAACAAGTATAAACATTTTACAAAACTTAAAATGAAATGAATGTTGAGATACTTGTTATTTCTCCATCAATGAACGTTGACACAATGCCTACGGATACCAACGTAAGGAGGGTTGTGCGATTTACGCGATTATCTACATTTAACTAAACATTAAAAATGAATTAGCTCGGCATCCACGATCACAATACGGACGCAGAACGCTTCAATGAGATTTGTACAAAAGTAGTGGCCGCGTGCGCAACGACGAAAATACGTAAAAAAAGCTAAACAGAAGTTTAAAAAAAGGTAAAAAGTGAAGTAAACAATCTGGGTGTGTTTTTTGTATGACCGGGCCGACAATAGTATTTTAGGGTGGCACAAGTATCGCACGCGAGTCGCGAGTGTGCGCGCCATCTGCACCGAGCGCACGCCACTATGTTGCTCTCATTGATCTTATTGTCACCTAAGTGCTTCAGGTAAAACAAATATAATAATTATTGGACTCATTTATATTTCTGTAATTGAATATATTTTGGAATACGTTGATTATTAGTCCAATTACAAAAGTAGATGGGTATTGTTCCCTAGGTAGCTAACTAGCTAGGTAGGGACCTACACTTACTACTAGTACCTACCTACTTAAAAGACATTTTCCGCCGTCTGCATAGATACAAATAGATTTATACAGCAGAACAGCAATTTAAAAAAGCAAAATCTGCGAGGATGTCGTTAACATTTACGCAGTTTTTTTAATGTAAATAGATTTTATGCTCGATCACAATCTTTTCAATCGCGGTCAGATTTAAGCGACAATAGGTAACGGTAGCTTGGGGTGAACTGGGGTGAAATTGCAAAATGCTGAGACGGTTAGAGGTTGACCGCCCGGAGAGATGTCAATCATTTGAATATCTAAATCGTTCGTTTCCCATATACCGTACAGATTATGCGATCAAGGAATACAAATTCTTTATGTTGGAGCAACGAACTGAAATTTTCGTGGAAAAACTATTTTTTTATGTTTCGTATTAACATTCCAAAAAGTTACTTCAAGATCCGATCATGCGCAATATTTCGTAACGGTCGTTGCATTGAAATTAATTGAAATGTACCTACATAATGTATGTATGTATCAGTGGCTAACGTATTTTTTGTTGATAAGCCATCTCGAGGGTTTTGGATGAAAAGATTATATCATTTTACTGTTTACTACTTTATGCATAAAATTGATATGTCTGAGATATTGGATAAAGCCCATGAAAAAAAAACTATTCTCTATTTTCCAAAACATTGTTAAGCTATACTATTGCACGTACATTATTGCGAGAGAGATATTTAAAGTTGAAGAAATATAGCTGCTTGCTCTTACGAATGCATTTTTAAATTTAATTGTTAATTCTAATTAGTTATTGTAAGTAGTAGTTAATGACTGTTGTTATTAGCTAGTGGGTACTTCGAGATAGTACAGGCCCTGAATATTAGGCCGGACTCGGTCAGAAATAATTTGATTTTAACCCCGAAAAAATATTTTTGTATTGAGCTATAATATTTGTTGTTTGAATGTAATATCTATTTAAATATGTATTTAGACATTTTATTTATACCTACTATATATGTTTTAATTTTTATTTAACATATATTACCTCTTATCTATGGTAGCATGTTCGACATTCGTAGTACATATTTCGTTTATAATACTGACATACCCTACCTATACCTATATATTACACTACATTATATTACAAGATTTTATGATACTTATTAACTAGAAGGAAAATACGACGTAGGTACTTCCATACATATAGGAAGTACCTATTCTGCGATCACAAACTTTTCACCCATTTCAATAACAACATGAAATATAAATAAAATAAACAATCACTATTAATATAAAAATTGATAAAGTTAAGTATTTTTCTGCCGATATCTAACTCGCGGTATCTAATTTTTTCAACACATTATTCCTACTATATATTATAGTAACTTGTTAAGTAGTTACATAGGTATAATATTGGCCTCTGTAATTTGGAAAGTTGTGTATTCTCGATTTCGTAAAAGTCCTTATAAGTCCATTAAACGGTAGATGTATATGTATAATATAACATAGTAGGTACCCGATCTATAAGTTTTTATAAGAACTTAAGTTTGATTAAAATAAAGAAAAATTGCATTCTTTAAGTGCAATTAGGGTTTGTGAAAGAATAATTTATAATAATGTTATGATGAAACCACCGTGAAAAAAATTAAGAAAAATAATTTCGAGGGAAAAGTCAGGGTGTGTCCCTCGCGGACGGGGTTGGAATTATGCCTTGTTTTTCATTGCAACCCTACGCAGCTATTGCTGAAAAAAGAAACCAATTTAGCACGCTCATTAATTATTTGAATCTCATTAAACAGCGGCAAGTTTTTATTGCGGGGTACGCAGGATTAATTTAAAACCGTTGGAAGCCTAATTTTATTCAAAATGAAGTACCTATGCTTGTGTTAACATTTAAGTATGTATTTATTTCACATTTAAATAAATGCCTACGTTATATAGGTATATAACATTTAGGAGTAAAATATAGGTATATTTTACTACCAAATGTTTCTCTGAGTTTTGTAAGACGTTTTGTATTTCGCTGGATTTATTCAAGGTGTAGGATGGTCAGAGGCAGTTTCCATAAATTCGCTGTTAGTAAAAATAGCAATAAAGTCATTATTTATTGTTCATTAATTCACAAGTTAATATAGAAATCCTCAGTCGAAAGCGTCTAGTTGTGGGCTAACTACAGTCCATACCTATCTTCAATGGTTGGAATTTACAGTATACCTAGTCAGCTTAGGTAGCTATATTCACGTACACTGGACAGTGGGAATTACTTATACATACTCTTTAAATACTTACCTATTCGTTACAAAGAAAAAAAATTAAGTTAATACCAATATAAACATACGTAAATGAAAAGACTTTTGCTAATACACAGCCAAATATAATTTAAAGGAGCTGTTTGAAAATTAATTTATTGCGCATCAAAGCCATTTAAGTTAAAGGAAATTAGACGCCCTTGTTGTACATACCTATGACAAACATCGAAAATGTTCTTGTTGACGGTTCCTTCCGATCGGATGATGGAGTCTCCCACGGAGTCGTGGTTTGAAGAATGTTTGGAAATTAGGAAATTAAATTGTGACCTCTGTTTTTGAAAGGTGCGTTTAAGAAATATGAGCGTAAAAGTATTATTACTTAAGTAAGTAGCGCATAGTAAGTATGTGCGGTAATGTAGAATTCAAAAGAAATGAACATTAAAGTCTTATAAGGCGATATTTGAACATCGTTCGGACTAACTCAAAGGATTTCCATTTGAAATAGAAATTATCTATTAACGTAGGTAGGTAGGTAGGTACGATATAAGCACTTGATATCGACATAGTTTTAATTCTTGTAAAATGCATATCTACGAAATGAAAATGGTGTTTAATATAATTTTCTGTTTTGTTGATTGAGTATGTTTCGAGGCGGGAAGGAGGCAAGGGTCTCCCGGAACAGGGTGGGAGGTGGAGATCACTCGCCCGTGCTTTAATTGCTTTTCACTTAGCAACCGCTCATGAACAGAATGTTCGCGAAAATGAAGAAAAAAATCATTACATCAACATCTTTGAGAGATTGCCCAGATTTGAACCGTTCAGAGACAGCGAGCGTCTTATAAGTATAACGCTTTCCTCTTGTTTTTCCAGCGAGCCTCATTTCCGGATGGGGTCGCGAGGGAGCGCGGGTGGCGAGGGGTCTAAGTAATTTCGCTTAAGAACTCTAAACGTAATTAGTGTAGGGCGTGCAAAGGGAAGGGCTTGAAAGTTGGAGAGGGTTGCGTCCCGCTCCCGCGGCCGGCTCCGCGCGCCGCCTGAATATTTGATCGCGCTCGTCTCGCGATAATATTTGCCGGAGGAGGTTTCCGTAAACACGAGCATACTTCCCCATCTACTTATACTTTCCTTCATTCCGCTTTTCAAACCTGTCGTACGCTTTTAATTGAAGCCGGTTTTATATAAGTAGGCTTGCGAGAGAATTAAAAATACACACCTCACCGCTTTCGAATACGTGTAATGTTATTAAGTTCTTTCTTTATTTATCTTTCTTTGAAGAACGACATCAAATAAATTTGACGTTTTGTGCAAAAACACATATATATTTAGGTATATCTTTTTATCTACAGTACCTACCTAATATTCAACGACGACTAATATAAAACTACGTGTTGTTAACGCGCGATAGAGAAGAAGAGATTCATACAATACATGGATTAATAATGATTACTGATTGTTTGGGATACCAAGCTGAGAAGTAACAGGTACGGCGGAACAACTGTGGGGTGATAGTTTCTCACTTGTTTTCCAGATTACTGTTTGCTATTGCTTCCTTGCATTCAGCTCCTTAGCTTAAAGGGTAAAAGACACTAGAAAAGCTGCGCTGGATTTGAGACCAGTAGAAAATAGACAACGAAAGTAACCTTTGACATTCGAAGATCTGCTAACCAAAGTCCTGTACCTATAGTTTTTATGCAACGCTAGGAGCGTATCATAGTAAGTACCTACCTATACGCGTCATAATATTTATATTCTTGAGAAAGTTCATTTATTGCTTTCAATTGCATTCAAAATGCCCACGGCTACCAAGGAAGGAGGAAGAAGTGAACTCCGATGTCATATGTCTAGTATTATTCAAAAACAGGCATTAAAGACATCCTACACTTGGCAGGGCGTTCCCAATTATTGTACTTTAAATTGAAATATCCCTACACCATGGTAACAATTTCCTATTTGTACCATTTCTTCTGCCTGTGTGTCTGCTTTTATTAAAAAAACATATCCAACACTAACTGAAAAGCAAACTTTTAGAAGAGAATTCAGATTTTGAAATACGTAGTACATGTAGGTATCTTTTTGTGATAAATAAAAATGTTTAAATCATAAATCTCTTTATAAAATCTTTTGAAATTAAAAAAACACTATCAGTTTAGGAGTCCGTATATATTATTTTGTTCATTGTTATAACATGCTATTAGTTTCTGCTTATAACTAACGTAATGGCTGTTTTAAAGTAGACGTAGGTATAGTCTTACTTACGAGTATATTCATTCTTAGAATCCTTTGAAGAAATAGTAAAATTTTCTTTAGAGGTCTCGTCAGTGACCTTATGGATAGCAGTGAAACTACAATTAATGTTAGGTTAATTTTAAGCTTATTTTTGTAAAAGAAAAGCATTTATCTATGGAATCATTCGTGACGACAAAGAATACGTATAATGATTCTGATTTTTCATTTTTATAAACGATGCTGAAATTGTTTAAAACCTATTACAATACTAAATTTCGTCCAATTCAGACATAAAACTCGAACAAACGATAAATAAAAAAATGCTAAAACATAGCCTTATTTCAACGCTTAAAATAAGATTTGAATTCATTTGATATCTCGAAGCCAGGGCAATAATTTACAAATTCAAAAGGCCTGTGAGACAAGAGAGGAAATTAGAATTCGTAATTAGAACGAAGCAACGCCGCGGCTGCTTCTACAACATTTGATTAGCAATTATGGTAATTTGACTTAGAGCAGGGTAAGATTTCTCCTAATTTGTTAGTTAAATTATAATCGCGACTGTCACGACTGACAGAATTTCTACTTGAATTAAAATCTTATCCTTGAATTAATTAAAGAGTAATTAATGTAGGTACAAGCAATTAAAAATAGTCAGCAGACTGGAATAAAATAGAATAGTTGTACATAACTGCTTGTATTAAATTTCAAAGGAATCGTATTAGAGGAAATTTAATTTAATAGTTATGAAACTTGTCTTAATAGACCTACTTGTTAGTGTACATATATTGAGAAGTCTTTCAACTTAGTAGGCAATAGGTTGACGGTTGCAGAGCCGTAGATTTTGAGCCATTTGAGTGCAGTGTTAGTTATTAGCCGAGTGCTAGTGTATCAGCCGCTTGGCAGGCGCGCGGTGCAATTTAATTATGGGAGTTCGCTCCCGCATTTTACCCTTTTGTATCTTAACCCTCGGATGAAAAAATACTCACCCATAAAATAGAGGACGGGTAACGAAAAAAAGGAGCGTATGCAAATTCAGGATAAAATATAGCCCGTAAATGCCACCGTTTCTAAAAGAATATTAGAGACGTTTTTCAGTGGGTGGCTGGGGGTCGCTACTTTATACTTTGTCTCCACACTAAGTACTGCAGCTACGGGTGTCCGCTAAGGAATCCGCCTTAATTTGTGACTGTTGTTCAGTAATAAATCAACGAACAGGCTCCCATTTCGCCGGTACGGTATCGCTAATAAATACTGCCATTAAATACGATACGCAATTTCTAAAATATGGTATTTAATACATTAATATGTCTTCGGAACACATTGTCTAGAACACGCCGTTAGTCATTTATGCCTGTAATTGAAATCTGAACATTGAACTTTTAAACAAATATTATTGAAGTCCCTAATGCTATCCGAAGCTACCTCTATCAATTGTAGACCGTGATTTAGTAAGTAAGTACAGTACATTGAACTAGAGTTTCTATAATTTATTCGTACGTGTATACGCTTCGGGTAGGTACTTATTAAAAGGTTCTTAGATCACTTAGTAAGTAGGAATATATTTAGGTAACACCCGCAAACAACCGAAGAAAGGAAGGGCCCTAACAACGGACAGTAGCGAGGTCGTCCTTGAAATTTAAAGTACAACGCTTCATGTTGCGTATCGTGAAATGGATAAAGGAAGTATAATTTATATATGAGAACAAACGTTTTCATTTATAAAACTAGGTCGGTTGTACGCCTAATACTTTTATCTACTTTTTAGTACTAATCCCATGAAGAAGGTAAAAACGCTAGCAATGGATGAGTGGATCGAACAAATGAGTTAATAGGTATTTTAATTATTGACGAGTGGTCAGGCGGCATAGGGTCGCGGGGCGGCGAGAGGACAAGAAAGAGACAACATCTAATATTTAACGCGTAATGCCAGCCGCGCTCTCGCTTGTAATTAAAGCGTTCTTTCCTTTTTTCAGCAGCCTGATACAATATTCAGCACGAGAAGGAAGCGCTCCGGTGGCGGGGTGGCGCCTCCATTGTATTCGCTAAGGAAGATAAATTAAAAAAAGTAGTTGAAAATCGTGAAGTAACTGGTTCACCTTATTTTTCTAAGTAATTTCTAAGTAATTCAAGTGTGTGAAGTTATTATGTGAGAAAACCAATGTTTGAAAGTAGAACAATAAAAGCACTAAAAATACATCTGT
>DWGJ01005515.1:0-10318 GCA_018246895.1 Aspitha aspitha aspitha
GACAGAGAAAGCGACTTTGTTTTATACTATGTAGAGATATTCTATATTATCAGGCAAGTGTTTAAAACAAACTGAAAATGTATTATTATGAAATGTAATTGTCGCATTAGAGCCAAACATTAATAAAACCTGAAATGTAAGCCATTAACTACCTATATAGTAAATGCACGTCTGTTATAAAAATGTAAGTAGATGATTTATCCAATCATGAAGTTTGTTTAATTAGGACCTTATATAAATAAAAATACTGGATATTTTATAGTCATATTTTTATTGCGATGAATAAATTTTACATTCTCCGACTCCGAATTCGGTTCTGATAAACGGTTAATACATATATACGTAAATGAAGGTACTTACCTTCTCAAATATTGCTTCTTGAAAACAAATTTCACAATGATCTACAGCACCTAATATAACAACATAAATACGTAGGTACGTATAAAGGTATGTAACGTAATTTCTGATGAAATACTTTATTTTATTTCACTTACAATAACAAAGCCAATAATGGTATTGAGGCACAGAAATGCGTAAATTAAATAGACCGCATTACAGTTTGCACTTTGCATTTTATAATAATGAAGTATGAAGTGTCTCTTTTCTTATATATATAAAAATCCCGTGTCACAATGTTCGTTTGCGATAATCTCCGAAACCACTGAAACGATTTCAATGAAATTTTGTACATATCTATTGTTTGGTCCAACTTAAAAGATAGGATTTTTTATCTCGATTTATCATCTCAATACTTAAGTTTGTATTAGTTAGCTGGGTGACAGAGGCGTTTGAGTTGCCAGCCCGTTTACCTAACCAAAACCTGTCAATAAGCAGGAGAGTCAATCGACTGACAGAGTCAATATTATGGGAAAACTCACATACACGAAGTAATTAATAAACATCCAACAAATAGCGTCCTTCCGTTTAGTTAACAGAACTGGAGCAGGGGGCAGTGAAAAATGCGGTTCCGTACCTGAAAGCATATACAAATGTATAGGTAGATAGAAGCTTTATAAATTGCATGTTACGTTATTTTCAAAACCTACACATATTCTGTGTAGATATAACTCACGTCATCGTGTCACTACTGGTTAATAAGTAAATTGTAAACTGCTATAGAAAGTCTGCCTCACCATTGGATGCTGCCAATAATGCTTACGATGCAAGAGTCGCTGATAGCAATACAATACGACACGAGATCGTTCGTGGTACACTGAATGGCAGCTCAGAATGGATCGACGGTACGGTATAAGAAAAGTAAAACTTGAAGTAAAATAGTTTCAATCAAGACGTTTAGAATAAAACGATTCCATTAGGGTTTCATTTGTAATTGTTCCTTATTCAGGAAAAATAAAAAACCATTTTTTTTATTTAGATGAAATACATTTTCAAAAATTATATGAAATATATACATTTAGATGAAATGAAACAACAAAGATGAGCACAATGCTAATTGCTTGTCTTTTAGTATATTATAACTTGCCTACGGAATATATACCTAAGGCCTGTTAGCAGGAATCCAGAAGAAAGAAGTTAAAATGTAACACAAATTCACTCATTTTAAACAATGAATTAATTTTTTAATTGTTAAAATCCAATGTTGAATGATTCTTTTTCTAAAAACAGTTGCTTTCTAGGTACCTGGTACTTCGTCATAATATACATATTACAAATTACTAATAATGACTATTATCAGTCCAGACCGATTAGGTACATCTTCCGTCACGCGTCTACTCCAGCCGAACAGGTAAATTACAGACATTGGATATTTATTCTCTTGCCTTTCCCTACTGATTCTTGCATTGAGGCGAATCGCGCCACGACAAATCATATTACATACAAAATAATTAAATTGATATAATGTAGGTATAATGTTAATTAAAGCTATGCAGATGGATTTCTGCATTACAATGATGCAACCGTACTTTTGTCATGCTCGAAAAATGTTTTGTTGTTACAAACTTACTTTTTGATTATGTCAAACAGGAATGCTTATGGAATGTTTATTTTGGAGGTACGTACAAACGATTTTTTTGTTGATGTTTAGTGAATAACACGTAATAGGTAGTAACAATAACAAATTGTCAATCGACGTTCTCAAAATACTTAACGTAACGTAAGTAACCTTTGTGCCGTCCTTTTTCCTATTTGGTCTGTATCTGTCTGTTCTATTTTCCCTATGTACATAATTTTTGTACATAAATAAACTAGTAAAATAACATAATTCAAAAGGATTGTAGTAGTAACGAATGTGACTCGAATTCGTGCTCGATTGGTCGATAAAGATTTACAATAGATTTGGTCACCAAAGATGTTCTTGGATTCTTTACAGAAGAATAGTTTTATGATGGGATAAAAAGATTGATCTTTATACATTCTTACAATTAACAAACCGCTCTCTTCGTTCAGTCATTACAAAGTTATGAGAACTTGCAAAGTAAGTGGTTCAAAAGTCTTGAGGACACTGTAGTAATTCTTCAAAAATACATCTTAACAACACACAATATTTCACAGTTACTTTTATGTTAGTGTCAAAACACTAAGGAAAATGTAAATTCAGTAAATAGTAAACAGATTATGGCATACCTAAATGAAATTGAACGGTCATATTCTTAAAATAATAATTTATGTTTTCTTCTCTAATAACTTGAACCCCTCAAAGTGAATGGCATGCATGGCGTCGCTTCCACCTTTCGACATAGGAACAAAATCAGCTTTCACAATGATCTCAGAATATCAACCAATCTGTCAAATCATTATGAAAACCAGTTTCGTAATTCCTTATTGTTTCATCAAGGTTCGTACTTCTTCTCTCTTCTATTTTCGCCTGTCTTTTTCAATCCTCGATAATCACAACTTTTCATGTACAAGTAGTTTCCTTTCGTTCTAATGTATGTACGTCCGAAGTGTATAAAAAATATAGCACTAATAAGAATGTAGAATTGGAGACAAGAGCAGGGTACAATAGAACAATGTTGGAATGGATTTGTCATCGCTCGATTGGGTGAAGTATGCGCCGGGAATGGGATGTGACGTACGTGCCGGGACGCTCCCATTAGCCGCTTGTTGTATGACATCATGCTGACTCAGGCGTCCGCGGTGCCGTGCAATGCACCAGTTCCCGCAGCGCACTAGGATCTGCAATACAAAAACGTAATATATATATATAATTCTTTTTTGAAAAATTAATAAGATTTGATAAACATCTATTGGCAATAAGATATGACACGCTATCGATGGTTTAATTTAGAATATGACATTGCGCCTATGTAACTTTATCATCGACTAATATAGAAAATAACGAAGGCGGCAGGTCGTACGCAGCGTGGTAGAGCAATGCGAGTTCACCCACATCTCTCTAATTAGGCAAGGCGGAGAGTGCGCCAGCTATGCGCGCCGCTGCCCACAAATGGTGCGACCGAGCGCCTCCGGCCTTGTTGGGGCGGCTGTGCGGGAGTCGCGGCGCCGCTACAATTGTTTCGCTAATTTATCGACGCCAATAACTGCCAGCGGATACATAAGGCTAATGCACAATACATACTCGTACCATAGATTAAAAATTTCTCTATCTCCTTTAACTTCAATGTCAATGGAAATGAAAATGTAACAACATACATGGAAAAGTCACATCGACGTACATATGTATGTGTACATTTAACGTTTATACATTGATCACAAAAAAAATTAAATTATAGTTATTACATAGAGATAACATTTATTATTTATTCGAAAGGCGAATAGGTTTAAACAATAGCTAAAATAATTTTTGATCGAGTGAACACTTAGAACAAGGCAATTGAGTGATGATAATGGTTGCTTAAAATGTTACTAGAGCTTTAAATGAAGTGAGACAACGCGCTAGCCTTGGTATTGGGTGGTGGTTGTAACAGGTGCACCCAGTGAGTTGTAAGGTTGCACCCAAGTGACGTCACATCCGCGCGGACACTCAATGAGTGCGCACTATGTGGGCCACACGTGTCACTGGCCCCCCTCCGCCCGGTCGCACCAGCACCCACAAACACTGTCTTAATTGCTCACAACTATGGGAAATAGCGCAAATGTGCCACTTTTTGTTACTAAGTCCAGTAGTAGCTCACGGTAATGACACGTACAGTTTCTTTTAGCTTAAATTATTGTTCAGTAATTTAATATCAAATAGCAAAATAAAATATAGTATTGGCTTGATGATAGCAATAAACTGTATACATTAGCAATTACGTGTTAATTTAAGATAACAAGTAAGAGCTTTCTCCTGAAATGTAAATTTGCTAGTAGATTCTCTTAGTTCTTCATACGCGCATTCCAGAGACGGGTTGTTTGGATAGCGAGCGACTGAGAGGAGAAACAGAAACGGTAATGTATAATCGAAACAGACAAAACCATTAAAAAAACTCTGAAGAAAGCTATCGATTGTGTGTCATTTGCATAATTAAATTTACATTTCAGGTAATCTGGGTAAAATATTTAATATTGTTACACTAACGAAAAATTACTCAATTTCTAGTTACCTTACGAACTTAACGTCGATTGAATTATTCGAATAACCCAGTATGAACTAGAAATAAAAAAAAAATTATGCTGCTGAAAATTTACGTTTTGCTGAATAGTAAAATGTAGAAAGCTGAAGACAAGATGAAAAGTTACGTCATTGAACGAGAATACGGTCGGGAGATGTTGCAGAGGGTTCACGGATGTGCGTCGGATTGGGACAATGGGCTTAAAAATGGAATTTAGCTCGCGAAGTGGCGAAACGAGTGGCCGGTTGCGACGCTGCGACGGGCGATGTCGCGCAAGTATGTAGGGCGGGTGACGCGTCGCCTATTGATAGTGCCGCGAGCCGCACGCCGCCGCCGGCACGCCGCGACCGACACGCACTGCCATTATTCTCCAACAATTCGATGCTCTAGAATGCGGTACCGAGCCTGCATACAAATTTATCATGCTTGATACGCTGTGCATTATACACCTTGAACAACTTTAAATATATCTATAGATAATGTGCAACATTACACGTCATTTTCATAAAAATTATCTTACTATTATAAAAAAAAATATAATCCTTACTATACTTTATAAATAACTATATGATATCAAAAATATTTAAGAAGGCGCCGTAAACAAGAGCTTTTAGAACAACACTGTTTACGAAACTCTATACTTATTCAGCAATAGTTACTAGTCCAATAGGAAACAAACTTCAACGGCAAAGCGAGCCTGCCGTAGTCGGGCCTAATTGTGATATCTATCTCGTTATCACGACTTCTCAGAGGCAAGGCTCCTTTACAAGCGCGCTGTAAGGTGGGAGCGCGAACGCAGGTACGCAGGTATAGAGATAGAGTGAGCATTCCGCGGATCTAACGGTGAGTTATTTCGCCGACCACACAGCGGCCGGCGTGAATGGCCGGGAGATGCAGCTCAGGCTGCAGCGCGCCCCGCAGCCTGCGCGCCCCGCGCCCCGCGCCCCGCGCCGCATTCCGTCGAGCGGCGAGCGGCGCGCGGCGAGCGGCGAGCGGCGCGCTCGCTTGCGCAACCTCCGCCGCCGCATTCCATTCATAGCAGCGCGCGACTCAATAAACCGCGCACCTAGCTCCGGCTGTGGCCCGCGGGTTGCGAGCGGCCACCGCCCTCATCTTCCCGGAATGGACGAACGAGCGTGCTTTTCGAAATTTTAGAGCGTTACGCCACATTTATTTGTAAAGTTCACGGCGGTCGGACGGTGTGAATTCCGCCGGACATTGACCTCTCCGCTGGCTTTCTCCGACTATGTGTTTACTATTGGAACGAATCTATTAATTGGAGAAACTTACTTCACACATGAGCGTGGAAAGTAGACTGACTCACTGAGCTTTAGCCGAGACTGACGGCGAAGACTCAAAAAAGAAATGATCATGTTCTATATTGTTCAAAAATTCGACCAGTGTCAGTCATGTAAGTGTATGTGAAGTCATGATAATTATAGTGAAGTGGTGGGATGTGTTGTGATTTTCAGAATGTAATTCCTTAACTGGAAAATGTATAGTCTGAACATAATGCGTACATTGAAATGGTTATTACTAGCATGACGACGTTTGTTACGATCATTAGGTGCCGGTGCCGATTCGATGTCGAACGCAACAGATTCCCGATATACTTAGATATCTCTAAGTTGTGCATGGAGGCTTTGCAGACAGGTGCGAATTAGAAACAGACAAGCAGCGGAGGCTCCGGCGGCGTGCGCTGTGCACGGCCAAGTGCCGGAGGCTGCATTCTTCCCCCCTCCATGGGTGAAATGTCACCAAACAGCATTCCGAAATATTTGAAACGACCTTTATGGCGCGAAAGAAAGTGGCCGGGGCGAGAGGCGCGGGGCCGCGCGACCGTGGGACAGCGGCGCGCGCGCCAGTCGCACGGCGCCCCCCGCCCCCGCCGCGCCGCCTCCCGCATTCCAGCGCGCCTCCCTCCGAATTTATTCAGCCGCGACTCGCCGCCGCCCGCGGTTCGCCGCCGTGCGCTACCGCTGCCGCCCATCACCAACGTCGCCACCGCATCCGCGGACTTGTGTACTTCGGATGGAACGTAACAAACCTACGCAGACATATAATGCCGTAGGAACTTAAAAAACACCTTGATCTACTCGTACCTACATGAAACTAATTATACATAAAAAAAAAATTTTACGAGGAAAACATTTCAACGAGTGTTGATCGATCCATATTGAATGCTATTCGTTTCGACGACTCATAGCAGAGCGACGAATTATTTAATTAATGAGAAAGAGGGCAAAATTGAGAAGGAAACGGTTGGATGTTACCGTGTGGCGGCCGGGAGCGAGCGCAGGCGGTGTCGCAAATAGCCCGTGACGCGGCGGGCGCTGCACTTTCGCGCGGTCATGTGCCCGGTGCCGCAGCCAGACGCTCGTAATCGCTCCTCTATTTAAAAACGTCGTCGGCGGCGCTGCCGGCGGCGGGGAATGTGCCGGCGACAATGCACGCGCGTCAACGACCGCTCGCAGCGGAAGCGACACACTTCCAGCCCGGAAACTCGCGCCCGCGCCTTAAGGGACCGACCGTGTACTATTTATAATCGGCGCAGGGTGTGCGGATGCGGCCATGAACGAGAGTGATGTAATGCACTTATTTTGAGTTGATCTCTTGATGTTGTGCACTTTATACATACTCGCGGCACGGTCCGCGTATGGATTTCTCCTTTGGTTTTCAATTTATCCTTGTACGAAAATTTAATTAACAAGCTACGGTTGGCCGCCGTTTCGCCATCAAAGAATGTTTCTAGAGCGAATTGTGATAAAGTTATAAAATAACTTTATTTATTTATTTATTAACTTTATAACCAATTCTACCATTTCGCTGCTATACAAAGCTTAACAATTTGTTGTACATATTTTGACTATATATTGGTCGGGTCAGCTTTACTTTAGTTGTAACAGAGCGCATGCAGTACTAATGGTTGTTGCAGATTATTACAATGCGCAAGAGACTGTGTTCAGACAGAAATCGCGCGCGATGACGCGAGACGAACGCTGACGTCAAATTGCCCTTCACCGTACAATATAAGCGACTAGCTTACTGTTATTTTCATAGTAACTGTCATTAGTAGCAAGCAAATTATAATTTCGACTATAGCCATGCAGTGCTCAATGAAAATAAAATATCATTATTAGATTACGCTGCATATGAATTATTTCTCAGCATGATGGACGTCTACCGTAACTGGCGAAGATTAGAAGTTATGTACGGTTCTGGATGCGTTTCGTTCCGGTGTCGAACAGCTCGCTCATTAACGAGCGAGCAGGTAAGGAAAGCGCGAGGGCTCGCCGGAGATAAGGTCAATAAATACGCGGCTCCGTAGCTTATAATTAATAAGTCATGTGGTGCGATAGCATCTCAGGGCAATTACCGAAATACATCAGATGTGTGCACATCGTATCGGAAACTCGTTACGTATTCAATTACTGTGTTGTGCCTTTAACGAACCGTGCCATAACGTGCTTTCGTACTCGCTACTCCCTTTTGTTAAAGAATGACAGGATGCAGACGGAACATGGATGTATGGGAACATTAGGGTTTTGTCACTTCTGCAACTATAATTGAAACAAAAGAGTAGCAGAATAATAAATACGTATTACAAGTGAAGAAAAATAGCAAATTTTCGTGGTGTCGGCGATGGTGGTGTGCGGAGTCCAGGCGCGCCGTGGGTTAACGAGGCAACAGACTACGTACTCGGGGGCGCTCACCCCATGAGCCCACGCTCCTGTATCAATTGTAATATTTCAGGCCCTCTAATATAATATTTCCAAACAAAGTAACGGTTAATCCATAGTAGTTATAAATTTTGATAAATTCAACAATTAGTAAAATGTTATTTTTCTTTTATTCTGTTGCAATGATTGTATGAAACGCTTGGAATTAATTAATATTATTTAAATAGTACAGACTTTTAGTGCAGGGCACAATTACCAACAAATTGTTATTAGTCATTTATATCTGGTATATTTGGTTAATTTTTATCTTCATGTAAGGTTTATAGGTGCTACGAATCTGCTACGACTGTGCTACGAAATATAAAAATAACATTTTATGATATTTTTTAGACTTTATTCTCATGTAAAGGTAACTCCTTAGTATTAATTTATATTATATATTTTAACTAATCATATACTTCTGCACTTACTTATATAACAAATTTTGCAAATTTTGTAAGTTTTGCTTATTTTCGTTCCAAAGGAAAATCATTCTAGCCGCATCTCGTATATTTAACGTATTGTCTATAAAATTATTTTATAAAACATAGTCTCTACCTACGTATATAGGTGAAACAATTTGTTTTGGAGGTGAAACAATTATAAACCTGAAACGTACTCTACCAGTACCAGATCTTTGCTCAAAAGTGTATCTAATAATTTCAATTGCACATAAAAAGTGAAAAATTTCACTGTAGACTCTCTTAACAGGCAGTGCTAGTGCACGTATTATTTTAGTATTAGCACAGTGTCGAGTGGCGCCAAGAGCCGTCGCTCGGCATGTTTTATTCAACGCCGGGCCGCGACCCGCGCCGCCCCCGAATTTTGTTAGCTATCCTCGGCCCGCGCCACGCCGACGCCTCTCATTACACACTAAGGTGACCGACTTTACACTGTAACGATTATGGGTACAAGGGGAAAAATGTATTTTCTCATACTTAAAAGAACTATATAATTGGGGTGAGAAGAGCATATTAATAATATAGAAGTACTCTTTATAGAAAGCGAACATTGTTTTAGTATAAGAAAAAGAATGAGACATTGAATGAGGTGCAGCGAAGGCGGCATGTAAGCTCGGGTGTCATGGAATGGTCCATTGTGTGCGCCCGGCCGTCGGCTCAATGGGTAAAGGGGTCAAGGATTCGTTGGCGCCTACCTCGGACTCTATTTTTTTTAATTAGTCGACGCGTGTTTCAAAATGTGTCAAATGATATCAAATAACTCTTCAGTAAGACGTAAGAAATCACAGATGAATATAAAAGAGAGAAAAGCGCATTTTTTTTAAATAATGTCAAGAATATGTAACATGTATGTTCTACAATATTATTCCGTGGCGAATAAAATAAATGATTTCAGCGATCGATCTGACGCTCCCTGAAATTTTGTATGTATGAAGCGCGCGCACCGAGCGAGATGTGAGGCTCAGTTTAGGTGTGAAGGTCAATGACCGATAAGGTTTGCGTTACGCGCACCTCTCTTTTCCCCTTACCTCCACACTATCACCGAGCTATCCACAGAAATGTGTAAATATGCATCCACCCAACTAACACCATTACCTAATTAACCTCATAAATAAATTGCACCATATTTAATGACACCATATATTATTATTTATTATTAATATTTATCATTTGAATTTTAATGGCAGATTGTAATGACTAGGAAAGAGCAAGGAAAGAAGTGGCGCAAACATAGTGGCGGAATGTTTTGGCGGCGGCTTGCGGGAGGGGCCCCATTATCGCGCGGACGTAAGGTGCACCTTATCGCTCCATTGTTCGCGCCGACAGATTTATAACTTCCCTTTGCCCTCAATAAGGGCTTGTGACCTGTTGGAACACCTCTATTCCTAAACAAATGTACACACTTCGATCGACGCTATTTCATTTCCATGCACATATATTATAATTAGATAGATTATTTTTTTTTATTGGAATAGAGTAGCAAACCAGCAGGCAGCAGTCACAAGTGGCCGCTGCCGCCCTTGGACATCTGGCACCGACTCCTAACAGGGCTGTAGGGACTGTTAGTGTGAATTCAGTTAGTATAAGATGTTAATATGAATTAGTTGGTGAGTATTCATTA
>DWGJ01005516.1:0-10317 GCA_018246895.1 Aspitha aspitha aspitha
TATATTTAAAATCGACACAAAACCGTTTCTTTAATGCGGTTAGTGCCCAATGTTGTACATATTATATCAAAGTGTTTGTGTTTACCTGAGAGACTTGGGTGGTAAGGTTGGTGATTCCGGCAGTGGCGGTGCTCAGTATGGAGTCCACGCCCCAACCCCAGCCCCAACCCTCGCTTTTTGTCGTTGTTTGCGACAGTCGTTCTGTCACTTCTTTGATATTCATATCTGGTTCCGGTTTCTTGTCAAGCTGGAATTTTGTTATTGGTAAACTTGTCAAGATTTCATTCATATCAATTAAAAGAATTAATTTAAACAAAACTTACATATGTATCAGTTGTCTGGTTACCATAACAGAGATAAAAGATATTCTATCATTACCAAACCAACCTGTTGAGTGTTTGCAGAGACATCATCCTCACCCCAATCATCAAAATCATCCCAGCCTGTATCTTTACTTTCACCCGTTTTAGATTTAACCTCATTATTTGGTACACATTTACTTGGTTCCTCTCTTAATTTGGTATCTTCTCTGACAATAGTGTCTTGTTTATTATCATCCACATCAAAATCATCCCATCCATCTGTTGCTGACTCCTGCAAGGAAATGAACAAGGCCACATTTAAAGAAATATAAGTCACACACACACACACACATAGCTTGACTGATTACATTTTATGCCATACAGAAAGCTGTAAAGAAAATTATCTCATGTAATAATAAATAATGGGGCGAAAAGAATATCGAAATAACGGAGAAAACTGTGAAAGGAATGTAACGTTTGAAAACTAATTTAAGTCCAAATTACGTATTCACCACATTTTTTGGTATTTCCGTATCAAAATTCGAGGTTGCAACAGGCTCTTTGGTTTCTGAATTAGGCTTTAAATTGTGCCCGTAATTTGACGCTGTTAATTCCTTCTTTTTGTCTTTTTTCGTTGGAGTTACGTGGCCCTCATCTGCACTTTCAAAGCCTTCACTATCACTAGAGGGCATTTTGACTATTTCCAAAAATGTTATTTATTTACTTCCTATTTTATAACGTCGACGTGTAGTATACAGTATCCAACAATTTTGACTTTTGACAATTCATTCCAACACTTCAGATTTGTCAATTTCGTAATGTTCGTCATTTACAAGTAACGTCATTTATAATGACACGAATGATTATCATAAGAAGTAAAATAAATGAAGAATTTACAAGTTATGCCATAATTGTAAATGAAAATTTTTCAGGAATTTAGAATTAAAATATTATTTGCTTATAAAACGTACATTTCAACAGACAAGTTATTTCCAAAAGGTCAAGTGTATGCGTTTCAGAACGTTGACAATCTGGGCCGCATACTTTTGCTTAAAAAAAATGAAACTGCGCGCACTGATTTTCTTGTAAATTATCTGTTAAAATAAGAAAACTCATTTTTTGTGCTGAAAAGTAGTTGGAACAACTGAAATAAAAATTACTAATTGCATTCTTTAAATTTCCTGCTTTCATTTATTTACATAGCTATTCTAGTCATTCATAATAGTGGTGACAATGAAGGAATATGGGACAAGAACGAAGTCGAGAATGTGAGATTGATGAAAACTCAATACATGCTATACATATCTACTCTACTAAAACAATAAACCATTGTACTTTGCTTTATTTATAAATAGTGTTCAAAAAATATTAAAAATACATTTTTCTCTCGATGTAAATTGCAATTAATTAGGTTTTTTCCGAAAGCCTTATTAGGACCTGGAGCATTTCACTTATTTTATGTTATTAGGCGTATTAGGCATTTATTAGGTGTATTGCCTTTGAAACATTTTGTTTAATGGTCCAAATCTATTGAACGCGATGAAAGTAAAATACTTTTTAAGATTCATTCCGCAGAAGTACATATACATAAATGTATTGCTTTTCTTCTTTGGTACCTAATCTGACTTGTAAATTATTGTAAAATATAATTCAAATGCTAAATTTTTTGTATTACTATCAACACTTACACATATATTAGCTTTTCTCCTCATGAGTTATTTTCTTGCTGTTATTCATCAGCAAATATTGTGACCCGATCAGTGAGTGGACATTTTGGATTTGATTGTAAAGCGCTAATTGTGCTACGGAAAATACTTTTTGCGTAGAATTTGTAATTGTAACAGATTAGAGCTTATAATTCGCTGGCATTAGGGTCTGTAACTTTATTATTTACCGCTAGATGGCGTAGCTTACACCTCTGGCGTACAACGTTTCGTGTCAAAACAAGTTATGTTTTCAAATTTCATCTGTTACTTAATTTCGACTTCAACTTTCCCTTACGGTTTGTTTTTGTGAAATATCGTGTAACATGTAACACACGCAGTAGGTATTTATTTACAAAAGTAGAAACGATTTAAAGAAAAGCCGTTGTCTGTCTAAAGTAACTGACTCTAGATGTATGAATAGAATTCTTAATTGGAGCTATTGTGATGCACTAAATTACTAATATATCAGACGTACCTACATCGTCTTGTACATAAATGAATTAATGCAATATATAAAATATAACTAAGCACCTAGATGAAACCCCTTACGATTACAATTTTTTATAATAAAACATGGCATTTACGTGGCGCTCGTAATATGATAAGTATGAATTTAGTAAATGTGAGTGCAAGTCTTGGGTTATGAACAGACCGTCGTCGTTTGTATTTTAAATCAGAAAGCAGTCTGCACGTTTAATGTGACCTTCTAGCTTATAATACGAGTATGTAACGAAAAGATTCTACTTACACATTAAATCCTATTTGTCCTCGAGGGTTGCTATAGAAACATACAAAACGTGTTTACGACTTATTTCGGTTTCTTTGTCGCTAACCAATAAAATATTGCATTTACCATTGTTATTGAATATTTCCAAGCTTCGGTGGACCCGCTAAATGTTCATCGAAAATTGGTACAGTTAGGTGACAATCATTAAACCTCGTCAGTGTTTTAAAGGCGGATTAAAAATATCTATCAGTCAGGCGGATCACTAATAATTTTGCTTTAGGACTCTCGGGGGAGACTTCGGCCAGCAATGCGATAGAAAAAAGGAGTTACTAGCACCAAGCATGTAACGGGAACTAAGGATTTTATAAAAATTTGGTTCTTTCTGTCATAACATCTTCCTTACATATCGAACAAAATGCTAAGCGTGTTAGAGATGGAATCGTAAATTAACTTCACTAAGCCTTTGAGATATTATTTAGACATCCAGCGTTCTACGATCGTAAGAAGACAGATGTGAATGCAATTTGAGTTAACAAACTCGCTTCGGTAAAGCAATACTATCTAATATAGCTGAATACGTGGGTATCTATAATACGTATGTATGTCTACATACGCCGTGGAATGCGCGCTGTACATGTAAATGTACAACTAAGTATATACACAGAGGAATCGTAAATAGATTGAATGGATATGTACCTACATACTTTTTGCCTACATTGCGAGTCTGTTTGCAGCATATCCGTGCTGTATAGAGCTTAGTCAGTAGGCAGTAGATCATCGGCGTGTGTGCCAGGGCACCGTGTATGTAATGTAAACATTGTGGTCAGAAGGAATGCATTCAGACAGTAGGTGCTGGTAGTGAATATTATCATGAGCTGTGATAACGTGGCGGCGAGTCCGTGCGGCTCAGTTAGCGACGCGGGGTCGCGTGGTTCGGTCGCGTGTATCGTTCGTGCAGACGGCAAAGTGACGTGCGGAACTCTGTGTTCGCGCTCGCGTACGCGCCGCATTCCATCGTGGGGGCCCTTCGCTGCCATTGGCCGATCCCGCGTGACGTCACTCCTCGTAATGAGGTATTCAACATGGCCGTGTAGCTAGTTCGCGAGTGTGCTTCGTTATTCGTTTGAATGGATTTAATCAGTGAAATATGCCAAGGAGACGAAACGGTGAGATACCCTTGCCCGACGGATGGGATTATGCGAGGGACTTTGACGGAAAGCTATATTTTATTGACCACAACAGTAGAAAAACGACGTGGATCGACCCGCGAGACAGGTAAGTTTTCCAAAGAGAAGTGTTAACCCGTAAGAGCCCCATGTCAAAACTTCACATTCCAATGCTTTTTCTGACGTTTTGTAATTGAATTTGTGCGAAACGACCGATCCGATTACAAGTGCAAGTACTAAGTTTTCTCCTTGTTGGATTGTAAGTGTCAAACACAGTTCCAAAATAGAATAAATAATGAAAAACAAACTGATCAGCCGCCGCGACGTACCCGCTCTCTATCGGAAAACGCGCGCAACAACCTCGATTTCACACGACATTCCACAATTGACTAACAACAAATGACCTAAACACAAATTATGGTTATCATATTGTTATCCTTCGGTATGCGCGTTGTGTAGTTCGGCGGCTCGCTTTCGTAAAGGTTCTGTGTATTCGGCGAGCGGCTATGGAACGCGCTTAATGAGGCCACTAGTTTTTAACTGGTTCAGTGCAATGCTAGTAGTTGCTGAACGACACGGGAATAATTCGATGAGGCGCGTATACATTTGGTATGTTGTGCGGATGGTGCGGTCGAGTGTTTCGTAAGGTGAGCGTGTGTACGTAAGGCGATGCGTGGAGAGCGCGGTGGGAGATGGAATGCAATGCATAGGCAAGTTGTGCGGTGTGAATGACAGGCCGTAGAATGCGGCCCGGGCCTGCGGCGATGGTCGCGCCTTTCTAAAGCGGCGCACACCCCCCTCCCGCCCGCCGCATTCACCCCCTTCACCATCGCACCACCTCTGCTGCAGGTGCTACAATACATCCCTATTAAATACCGATCATGTCTAGCCGTATCTACTTACCATAGTTAAACCGACACCTGTATCATTGTCTTAAAAAGTTGACCTTAAAACTATCCACCTGCAAATGAAAATACACGTTAACAGTTAAGATGTTACGTTATGTACATACTCAGCGCATTATAATTCACGGTGATAAATGTCTGTTTAAGAGCAAAAAGTAAAAACATCGCGATAACCCTAACCTAACCGCAAATTGGTGTTTCTATAAAATCTTGGTCACATTTAGAAATACACTAGAATGTTTTTCACAAAAACTGTTTACCTATAAATGACGTAAAACATGCTGTTGATTACAAAAATATGTATGATATGATTGCCTTGTTTAAAATTTAACGTATTACAAAATTTATTTTAAAAACTTATCAATCACTAGGGACATAATATATTACTGTCATATTAATCGTTACTTTGATTAATTAATGGTTGCTTAATTATTGAAATCGGTTCATGCAACACTGTCAAATATAAGATAATTAGAATGTTAAAGCTAAACTACGAGTAAGTGATAACTTCACTGTAACTTCAAATGTAGTGAAGCTTAACTTCGTTAGTGATGCATAACAACGGTCCCCTAGCACAGGAAATGAAATGAATAGGCATGAACTCTGAGCACATTGTTTTAAAAATATCTTCAACTACAAAAAGAAACTGATTGAAAAACAACGCGACAAAAACAAAACAATTTCAACATAAATGTAGAGTAGCGTAGAGTAGAATTAATTTGTATTAGCATGATATTACAAATGTGGATTAAATTGTTTAAAGCAATGGACCTTCCATTCCAGCACTCGGGTTACCCAGTACACTGGCTGCTGACACAGGAAACATAAAGTTGTATTTTTATTGAGCCTTTTGGCAAACCGCATAGCAGACTGATGCGGTATGACATCCGATGCAAGACTAGGTAATTAGCGCGCCGAAGGGAGATATTAAAATTTAAACGGTACGAGAAGATCATGACGTGGACGATCTCATTTACATCGTAATTAATTCGAAGCGATACGAGAAAAGAATTTTATGTTAAACGGAGATTATACATTGACCCAGAAGCCGGTATAAGCACCGCGGATGTCACTGTCGATATTTGCCTGCGAAAAACGTCTACACTATAAACCGAGCGGCTAAGCCAATTTATTAATGCTAAAAATAACTCGCCCATGTCTCCGGCGCAAACGACCATATTAACCTTATACAGCCAACCTAAACGTTCCACAGTGAAAAATGTGTCCATCAAGCCCCTAGCCGCTCGCTTCTGTCAGAACGCAATTATTTACCTACCTCAAGAATGTAGCCAGCTAGAAGCTGGTTTTTACCTAGGCGCGCACGTAAATGTCCCCAACGTTAATGTCCCCACGTCCTCGCCCAACAGAATATATAGTATAAGCCCTTCAAATACACTGTCGCTTGATAGCGATAAAATCTTTATGGTGTTGAAAATGGACACTATAAATTTTAAGGTAATAAGTGGTTTCTACGTGTTTGCAACACGACGTTGCGTGCGAATGAAGATTTTGCGGTTTTCACAGATCACACAAGTGAGATTCGAATATAGTCGAAGTTGGCTGTAAGTGGTTGGTGTGCAAAAACATGCTACTAAACATCGACAGCTACGCATTGTGAATCGAGGAAAAACCGCTCATTGTCTGTTTAAAATAGGAAGCGAGGAAGACAATGATACGTTGATTAGCGAGCGAGTGGGAATTTGTCTCTGCTCACCGTTTATTACTTTAATTATATCAGTTGAATGCATTTTCACTGCGTTCGCATTGTTCGCCACGTATACCAGTTAGGCTGTTCGTTAATGCATAATTCTGCGATATGGATGAAATTCGCATCGAGTACCACCATCCGTGTTCATGGTACGCTCGCTCGGGTAGTCCGACGTGGGAATTACAAAGATACTCGCTATGGAATGTATCAATGCGAATTTGCATCTTTATATCTAGCCGGAGTTGCTGATTTAATATTAATATTGACGGTTGACTGCACTCCGCGTAACTATATGGCTGCATTAACGACTTCTGTGGTACCCTCTGAGTGCAACCGGTTTCCGTTTATTCGAATATGATTCATATTTTGTAAGTAATATTGATTTTATAATGTAGCTTTCTTCACTTCTTCACAAGATTGTGTAATTCAAGTAGGTATGTGTAAAGCATCTTGTGGATACTTCCCACGCACTACGCGTTCCTTGGAGCGTGACGGCAAAGGGGCTGGGCATTTTACTGTATTTCTTGACAGGAACTATGTTGAAGCTACCTAAAATAGATCGGGGCAATTTGTTGTTTTATATCTCGAGTGCATCTGAATTTGCAAATTGTTACCGCCTGTGTCGACAATTATTTGAAGTGCCGCTTAGCTGGTGAGCGCTTAGCAAATAATTGGTTCGCAAGCCGCGCCCTAGCGTCGTCGGCAACGCAATAGCATGTACAATATTGTTTACTCAACGCATACCACTCAGATAAAGATGTCCTTGGCGATTTTATACACCCGTACACCTACCTAGACGCGTGCACTTCTAGTAAGTTTAATTCCTACGTTACCCAATGCAAACGTGGTGTTTTATCTTCGTAATGAGACAATAGAAAAGTTATTGCGTTTGTAAACATTAAGCGAAACAGACATAAATGTGGGGCTCGATCTGTATAATAAACTGATGATTTTATGAAACCGAACGTTCGTTATTCATATAATTACGCACGTTTAAAATTTATCTATGCAAGTTGGCGATAAAAGCGACTGTTCTCGTTTCTAATCAAAAATAACATTCCTCTCTTATCTTTTCGCCCGTCATTGAGCTGTTATTTACTCAACCGTAATGATTTTTTCATAATTTCATCTATCTATATTTTTATTCATTCAGATTTCGTTCTTACATAAATATGTTTCATGTATCTTTATAGCTCATGGATTTTGTGTATTCATTACTACCTACGTCATTAAAATAACCTGTTCCCAAAAACTGTATAAGGCTCGAATGTGCCATAAAAAGAAGTATTTACATATGTGAAGCATCATGAAAATGTTTGTTACTAATGAGTTTTGAACTTTTCGATTTAAGCAGATAGAATGTCTGCGTGTTTGTGACACCAAATACGGTGTGTTGATGAATCTGCTATAAAACGAAATGAATATAAAGTAATATTACTATATATACACTCCATTTGCATAAGACTGATTAACTACCGGAGGACGCTCAGAGCTCCGGCGCCAGAGAATGCTGCCCATTAACATTTCCCCGTAATACAAAACTATTTTGTATCTATCGTAATATGCGATTCTAATCTTTCCAATGATGGAACGAAAGCGACGCTTTACCGCTACTCGGCGTGTAAACGACTAATAAGAATAAAATTCCATTTTGTCATTGCGTTCACTTTATCTCACTATCTGTACCCAAAAATTAACATGGGACTTAATTAAGAAACTGCGCTTAGCCTGAGAACGTTGATGAAGGATGTGTAACAGTACCGTAATAGATAACTCAATTTGATAAAACGGTATGTTCATATTTCGCATACCGACATGTTAGAAAAATAAAAGGTCAATACGAAAGAATAATTGAAGGTCAAGTCAATGTTAAGCTTAGTTACAAAAACGCATCATAAATATACGTGCTTTAGTAGCCTTGAAGCCGATTAGAATTTTATTTTAGTTTGGAAATCGTTGTTTGTGACATTTCGTAAGAACACATCGCGTCCTTTATAAAATAGCAATGGACATTTTAAATTGAATAAAACTATTACACAGACAAAACAGTGGTCGACTTGTTTCCTTAATCCTTGATTTTGCAAATCATTGACGATTCGCGGTTTGGGCGTGGGTTAAATATGCGACAGGTTGCAACTGTAAAGATTGATTCGTTGTAATATACACCTTATTTCTTCGCAATAGTAGTGGCTTGAAATCGAAATAGGAAAACGGTGTCGGTTCGGTATTAAGTGACCGTAATCGTTCAGGAATGCAAACCACCTGTAACGTCGATAACACAAACTGCCATGATTCTTGTTATACTCTTATACTACACTTTGCTCTATCGAAACGAAATCGTTCGAATAAGTATCTCACCTTACCTAACGTAAAGTAATATCTCGGATGCGTAAGGGTTCTAAAGTATGTGAAATTTGCCAATTTGCATTAGGCTAGCGAGCTACAGCCATAAATCTTGTAAATTATGTAGCATAAAGAATAGCTAAACTTTTCTTTTCTCTTTTATTATTATTTAATTTTTTTATCAAAACAATTTAAATTCAAAGAATTAATAGATTAAGTTGATTATGAAGTCTAAGGCCTTTACATGTGTCCTTGTAATTTTGAATCGGGAACAACAGTTCTGCTACATGCTGCTTAAGGGTCATATAATTTTCGTAAACCAGATTAATCTGGATATACTTATGTTGTATGCTACAAGCAATTCATACAAACACACATAAATAATCTAAGATGGTACCATACAATAATTATACATCCAACAACGTTAATTGCAGAGAAAAAAATCGCACCTCCCTTTCTAATTCAGGTATCTAGACACGAGCGATTCAGTTCACATGCTGAGACAATCCAAAATCGCATTCGCATAGTTAATACGGTTACTGAATGTTTTCGTACCCAGATGGGGAACGATTCACGAAACAATGGCGAGAGGTATTTCGTACCTCAACAAACATTCGCAGAAGTAGCCTCCCATTCATTCGATGCGCCGCGCACATTGATATCGGATGGGCCATGTTTAACCACACTTTCCGGTCCGCAATGTTGCTCCAATAACAAAATGAATGGAACAACTTTATGTTGCTTGTAAACTGCTTGTACATGCAAGAGATTTCCATCCAGAGTTGAAAATGTGGTAAGCTTACGCGTGGTGGATTATATTCACATTCAATCATTTCAAATGGTCGGCTACTTTATAGATCGCTTAACGGAGTTTTCTTCATTTGTCAGTTTGTCACACATTTATGAGTGGGTAAGCAAGTTGAGCTTTGTGAAACTCCAAAGCGGAGTTTATGAATACTGATATACGGAGTATTGCGTAGTTATTGAAATATTAAGATTGACTTTTATTTATGGTTTTTGTCTTGCAGTGGAAATGGTATTGGAAGCAATTTGTAATCAACTTTAGTTAAGTTAATTTATGCATGTATATAATGTGGATTCCACGGATTATTGCTATTTTTGCAACCAAAAGCTCTGCTACAAAGTTGACATACATTCCGTCCAGATATTTTCTAATCATTAATTTGAGGAACAAATTATTTTGTAATGTCGGTTTTGTTTGCAAAATTATCTTTTATTTTGTTTGACAATATTAAATTAAAATTGCAATTGATTATATTTAAAATACGTTTGTATATTGAAAACAATTAAATCTTATCTTCCAAAAAAACTGTAACAAAACAGTCTGAATCTCTAAAATTATAAATAAATAAATAATAATAATAAATAACTGGGGACAATTCCACACATTGCTGTATGATCCCAAATTAGGCAATTTAATGCCTGTGTTATGGTGACCC
>DWGJ01005517.1:0-10315 GCA_018246895.1 Aspitha aspitha aspitha
TTGCTTCATAATAAAATAATAAAAAGGTGCAAATTAAACACATTCAATCCGTCCCACGTAGGTATCTATATTATTCTTACGCAACATTTAATTGTAAGTCAAATTTAATACTCTATGACAGTAGGAAAAATAAATATTTTTTTAATATCCGTTTGAGTCACAGCTCTAATCAGCTTTGTTGAGATTATTTTTTCATTGTCCAAATAGGTCTCTATGCAAATTCATAGATATATTTACAAGGTAGGCATTCATCATGTCTTCACTGTGATAAACATTTAGATGTCATAGCAAATACCAAATCATTATATAAGTAATAAATAAATATCTATGTTTAGTTCAAGAGAAATGTAGGTATATTTAACCCGTTATTTTGTCTCCACTTATAGTGGAAATTTGTTGAAAAATTAGTTTACTAATAATAAAAATTATGTGGTTCTCAAACCAACATTTATGCATTGAACATAATTTTTAGGACCTATTAAGTACCTATATTCCGAGATATAGTAAAACAGTAGGCACTGTCCTATAGTTGTAGTCGAGATAAGAAAATAGATGACATATTTTAAGTCTTCCTAATCAAGTATCAATTTTCATAATTCTGAGAATTATGAACTTATTTATTTCCTATTACTGTAGGAGGATATGTTCGTAAAAGAGAGTATACTCGTACCTATACATACAATATATGCAAAATAATCTATTAAGATGCAGTATTTCTCACAGTGAAATCACAATTTTTGAATTGTTGAAATCATACTTAATCCTTATTTACAATATTGAAATAGATATTAGTTAATACTTCATTAAATAATAACTAATTAATAATAATGATTACAATAATATCATATAGATATAATTATCTTATTTATGAGTATTTATATACGGTTCTTAAAGTGCCTAGTTGCAGAATAATCTAGTATGATAAGGGTGCCATAACTAATACATAAGTATGAATGCGTCCACACATTACATACATATTACACATTATATATGTTGGTAAACTTTTATTAATAGTAACTTAATAACAATAATTTGAAAATGTGATGTAGGTATTATTCAATCAGGATATAGGTTATTATTCATATTAATGAATTGAAGTGTATTACTTGAATATTATTTAGCAAGTACATATATTCAAGACGAAGAGTCTACATGATTTGAATCTGATTAATTTGATTTAATAAAATGTTTTGATGACATTGTATACTTAGGTATTTTAGATTCATGTAACGTTTACTTTTGAAAACCTTGAGAAAATTAAAGTAAAGTAAGGGTAATTTTTACTTTAACAGTTAATGATCAACCGATAAAATTGTCTTCAGTATATTGTGTAGATTATGATATATAAACCAATTAACGGCAACATTATTGCCGCTATGATAGTAGTAAAGTATTTAATTTCAACCGTCCTAGTATTTCGCGCCGCAGAGTATCAAATCCTTCTTATATTAATGATTGCATATGTTTTTTTATGCTATATGTAGATATACATTAATAAAATGGCTTTGCAAGCAAGCAAGGGGCAATGTAGGGTTTTAATATTACTATTGTCCTTTTCCTTGTAATAAATAATCATATGTTCGGTACCTACTGTTTACGTTGATAACATAATTGCTTACAATACCTAATAATTTTTCATTCTATAGTGAATTCGTAATGTAGGTGTTGTACACACGCTGCGACCAAGACTTCTATGAATTTAAACATATAAGTAGTCATTTCACCGTCACTTAGCCCTACCATACAATTAGAGTGAATATTGTGTGAGATAATTTCTAAAAGGAATCTCTTGAGGTGATTGTAACATACTCGTCATACATCTAAGTTTAGGCTCTTTGACCTCTTGTAACCAATTTATACATAATATCATTCTACATCTACTAAGTTAAATGTAATTGTTAGTAATATTAATGTCCTGTTATCTTACCAAGATTTTTTTTCAGTGTCTATTAAGAGTCACAGTTATTGAGTTAGACATACCTATTATTAATAAATAATTCGCTATTGTGTGCGTCCGCTAGCAAATTGGAATACAAGTATTTTTCAAATTATGTAAATCCTATAGATTCTTAAAAACGATATTTAGTATTTCCACCTGAGTAATTAGCTTGCATTTGCAAAGATGAATTTACATTATTTTACTACAAAGACTGAAAGTTTTGTATAATGCAGAAATATACAGTCGATTTGATCGCTAAGAGTCTGTGAAAATCACAAATTGAAAGCTTATATTAGGTATATTGGTATTTCCATCAACTCTTAATACTAAGTTACTCTATGTAGATATCTTCGATCGGGTACGCCGTCTCTATAAACTTTTGATAGAATCTCTGAAAGGCTCTCCTGAAAAAAATAATCCGTTTTAATAAATATCCAACTGTTTTATAAGTAGTGCTTACATAAATAATTATTTGTTACAAATTACGTGTAAAGTGAACTATCTAAGTATGGTATGGTATGGTAGATACTTATATATAACGTCATCTCACCCGACAGCTTCAGCCACAGGCCTCGTGGACTCCTGTCCACGGAAAACATGACATGCAAAGCGTTGTAACGTGGGGTGTTTCGTGATAAAACCCAAGTAACGGTGATCGCGAGGATGAAAGGCGCAGAACGACACATTCTTCAGTGAATAGAAGTAATCAATGCACGGGCCGCTGCGAGTTCTCTGCTTAAATAGAAAAGTTATTTAGATGTAGATGTAGTAATGTAGGCATAATATATAATTTGTATATTTTTACTCAAATATTCCATAGCTTTCATTGTTAAATAGCTGTTCGAACTGCATACTTATAATTTGTGTCCTCATTGTTCAGAAACGCGCTTCTTTGCGGCTTACTTACGTCAGGCTTGGACCGATCAACCATACGAAGCCCCTGATCGGATACTTCTAATATGCAAGGTTGTGCCCCTGGCTCTCCGGTGCTTTCACCCACAATTTTCTTTACAGCTTGGCACACCACACCTGTACCTTTGTGTGCCAGAGTTTCTACGGATCCCATGTACCTAAAAAATAACAAAATATAGCTAAGCATTACGACTTTACATACCGATATAACGAATGAAATTAGAATGCCGCATACCCTAATAAGTATCGCTCTCGCTTAACTTTGGCATTAGCTGGGTCAAAATCATTGTAGTCCATGTCGACAGCATAAGCCGATGGAAAAATTCCTTGTTGGCCTGTTCTCAGATTAACTCCTGTAAAATTAGCGAAAAATTTATCTAGGTAATTGTGTAAATTATAAATCTTCCGTATAAGTGATATGGACATCATTACTTGTTAGGTATATAGGTATTTACCTATTAGGTATTAGGTAGGTTACCTATATTATTTTTGATACGAAACTTATTGACGCTTTTCAAAATGAATTGTTAAGTTAATTAAGATAACCAACGTTTACCTTCACACCATAGATCGTCCGCCTCTTTTTGCACATAAATGGGATCACCTATTTCTACTTCGATCTCGTCGTGGTGCCTCGGGTTGAACTTGTGCAGTCCCCTGTGTGTAGCTTCTAACATTTCGAGCTGGCTGTGAGGCACAGTTGTCATATTACCAGCGAAATTTATGCCGCTGATACTGCAGCTTGATGATGGGGACACTGCAAGAAATATCCCAAATTTGTTTTCATCCAAATTTCTTGAAACTTGAAACGTACATAGATATCATGTTTTTAAATCTAAATGTATGCATCTAAGGTTGATGAAATTAGTCAGGAAACTTGATAGTAGACCAACAAATAGTAAGAAGTTTGTGTTATAACATATTTTGGGAGTATACTGATGTGTCTATTAGTTAAGATTGTTTCTTTACCGTTTTGTTGTAACGGTGTCGGGGATAAACTTTTTGGGCCGGTGTCAATCGGCGAGTGTGCAGTACTGTGACCGCTGTCGACATCGCCCAAGCTCTGCAGCCGCTCGGAGTCTGGACTGGAATCTTCATCTAGAAGGTATCCGCACTTCAGAACTAGGAGTGGCCGACCCTGACATCCTGGTCTTATAAGGAGACCAGTTAAAGCCCCTAACTCGTCTGCCAGAGATGCTGGCTGATTGCATGCTACGATATTCGCTGAAAATAGGGGAGTTGAAAGTCAGACATTTTGGAAATTATGATTTTATGCCAATTTATTGGGAAAAATATAAATGCTGGTGTAATTTAAGGCGATCTAGTTGTGTAGATATTACCTACAACGCGGTTTAGCTTAGATTCATAATAAATGTATATAAAGTAGCTAGAAATACATATAATACAGAACTAGGCGTGTAACAGGCAAACTGAGGCAGGTAATGCAAGGTAGGCAGGTAATAACCAGTAATACTTTAAATTTACCTAGAATTGTGGTTAGGATAGATTATAGGGCATTCATTAGGGTAGATTGGTATATGAAGAAACATATTAAATACAGAAAAGAGTAGAAAAATGTTATAGAGTGATTGTATAAAGGCTTATTACTACGTCTTTGAATGTGATGTAGACATGCAACTAAAAAGCAAAGTGAATTGTTGCCTTTCTATTTATCTAAAGTGTGATAAAGAAGCCATTGTACTAATAATTGCACTAACTACAGCAAAGGAGTAGGTATATACCCGCCGCAGGACTATTTTATTCAGTGTATGTTGGACAGTATTTTATATAGTGAGCAATAGAAGATCGCAATGAAATACAACAATGGTATAACTACGTAATTCTTTTCGAATACAATTTAGAATAAATAGTAAAAAGCCCCATTGACTACAATAATTTTATTTTCAACTTGTAGATCTAGTATAACAAAGGCATTAACAACTACTAAATTAATTGCCACAACACGACTATGTAGTATCTAGTCATGCTCGCCAAACTGCAATTCCTCTCATTTTGAAAATTTAGTTACAGTAAAGTGTTGTAACATTTTACTGTAGGAAAATAATTGCATTATCATAATATCCATAGATGTAATCTACTGTTATCCTTGAGAGTTCGAAAAAATATCGTATGTATAAAGGAAGGAAAAAAACAGTAGGTAGGTAAGTATTATCAATTTCAAGCTTCGATTTTAGTTTCTTTACTTCCAGGGTTCAATATGTATTTATTAATGCCCTCGATAATATGTCGCGATATATTATTGGCAATCATACGGTTTATATATTTGTATTGGCTTCTAAGAACAGTTTGTCTATGAGAAAACGTTGTTGTTAATCATAAATGCATAATTTTAAAAAATATTATATTACTAATAAATTAGTTTGTTATAAAAATGTCGTTTAAGCGTCGCATAATTCGAAATGCTGATTAGAGAAAAATGATACAGGAAACATTGATGAATGCACGTGGATCGCTAATGCGCTGCTGCAATATTGATGAACACACAAGTGGATATCGCTAGCTTATTTCGATCGACGTAACCTTTAATATTGCTCTATCGGAGTAAAAATAGAAAGACAACAATGCGACACTATGCGATTCCAGAACTAGCACAAAGTGCTACTTACGTTTTCTATTTTTTGGAATATCTGGAAGCTTTCTCCTTCTTCTTTCCCCATTATTGAATGTTTGGTGGCGTGGGCTCCGTTGAATATCAGTCCCTTCTGTGTGGGATATAGAGGACACTTCGGCCTGCACTGTATTTATCCCTTCGGTTTCATCACCGCACATTCTGTCCTCTTCAGGCGTTCCGCCGCTCTTTGACGATGGCGATTCATCTTCCAAGCCGACATTTGGCACTAACCTTATAGTAACAACACAGTATTTGCAAGTCATTACTTTTTTTTTATACTGTTCATTTATTCCGAAGTCGGACAAATTCTATTAACGTGACATATCAAGGCAGTATATCAGATAATACAATTGGGTGGCTGAAAGCCGACGTGGCTTAAGCAAAATGTTAAGCAAAGTTTACTTACGAATAAAATGGTGTCGGAGCCTTTATGTGTTGTGGTAATCTGTCGAATACACGACGAAATTCTTCAAATTCGCTGTCGGCCATGTCGCTAATACACCCGATTGTTGAGTACAGCTTGCCGCATGCGCGACTATCTCGTACCCGGTATCGATCCTGGCTCCCATTTTCTTAACAATTCGTTGTCGGTGGCATGACATGTATGAGCCAACGAACAGCGCGCGCAATTCTTGTGCCCTTCGCGCATGCGTATTCGATCCACCCACCCTACAAAAAGCATTATTCCTGTCATGCCATAAATTTTATGAATCAGCGGGAAACCCTACAAACTTATTTAAACATTCGCTGCGTGTTGCCCGCGTAGCTTCGAATTACATTGGAATATTAAGATAAAAAATATCCTATGTGTTTATCAAGATTAGCCACATTTTATATTCTAAATTCCGTATGAATTGATCACCTAGTTTTTGATCATTTTGACACTAAATAAATTATAATTTACCTACTTTTTCCGCACTAGAGCCCTACATGTTTCTGAGATAAAATGTCGCCTATGTATATGTAGCTCTACAAATTCCTCTATCTTACATGAAGCATGTAAATGACTATCCCATAAAAACAATACTTGTCAAAAAACCAAGTCTCGCAACTCAGTTCGTCCACTGTAAAAAGGTATGAGATCCAAGTAATACCAGGTCGTATATCAATTCATTCAAGATTTTAAATATTGACATGGTCACTATAAGATGTCGTTAGGTTACATAGATAGGTAACAACAGAAAATACATAGAAGGTTCCTTGCGTAAGGACTGAATATGAATTAATAACTGACTTGGTATTACTTGGATCTCATACCTTTTTACAATGGAAGAACTGAGTTGCGAGACTTGGTTTTTTGACAAGTATTGTTTTTATGGGATAGATTATGCCTGAGTATAATGGATCTTAGTACATCGAAAATGTTATACAAATCTTAATACAGGTATATAACATTTAATATTATAATCTACTTATTATCAAAAGTACTAAGTTTGTTATAAAAATATGTTTTTAAAAATTAGCTAAGTGTATAAAATTTACATTGCATGTGTTCTTTAACGTATCAGTCTTTGTCGATGTACTTACTTATAATCAATTATCTCAAAGCTAACTGTAGTAGGTATTGCACATCGGAACTCTGTAGGGTCAAGAACAAGATAAAGTTAGGATATCCAATGACAAAAACCGAGGCCGTTCCCTATTAATGTCAACCTAAATACGGGAAATACCTACTCATGTAAATTTGCAATTAACAGTCGCTCATTTAAGGATCGACCGCGTTCAGTGTTTCATTTGCGATATGAATCGCGACACAGATCTATGAGCACACATCACATGTAGTCATCAACAGTTCAACAGTTCCTATAATAAATAATAAAAATGCATTACTAATACGAATAGGTCATTTGAGGTCAGTTATACGATCCTTGCAAAGACGGCCAGCGTACGCCCCAAGAGGAGAATCAACATACTTAGCTCCACGGAAACCACTCTACGTCCACTTCAGTACTTATCTACGAAAAGTTGGTAGGTAGCGGTTACGAATGTGATAATAAAAATACTTTTAATTTTTCTCCATCTAGTATATAAGTTTAGGAGTAGATACAATTTCTTGGCGGTGGTGTTAGATGCACTTAAAAAATGACTCGACGTATTTAAAAAATCTCACAGTGGAAGTTCGTAAAACAATACCTACTAGGTACTGATCCCATTACCTTCGTGAGAAAAAGGAGTGTTGCTTATTTTGTACTCCTCTTTTAATGAATTGGCTTTTTAGTAGGTATATACCTACTAGTATATATTTAGTCACCTACTTATATATGTAACTATACACGGTATATAACCATATAATATAGATATTTGTATTATACCCCGACAAGGAACAAACTGTTCTCATCACACAAACATTTTTTTGGGATGGGAATCGATTCCACGACCTCCTCTTTAGTAATCACGGTCTCTAACCACGAGACTACGAGACCAGTCGACATTCTCCACCGCAGTGCAAATGCAAACACTATGCGGTTAGATATTAATTATTATTGTCTAGCGCTAGTTAAATTTTATTGTCTTGGTGTTCATATGCGCTCGTAGCCTTAACACTGCGGCTCTTATATTGAAGTTACCTTTTAAGTTATTACACCTATAAACAGCAATGCTGTCATTTACCATGCACGTGGTTCACATTCACCGATAATTGTTTTTCGTTTAAAGGACCTGGCGATACTTGGTCTAATACTTGGGAGGTCTCATCAGAGTATGTTAAGTACCAACTCCGAACGCTTCACCCCCCTATTAACTACAGTTGAGAAATATAAATTTCCGATATAAATCTATGTCTATGTCCGACTATGGGTACAAAGATTCTCGAGTCTCTATTAAACATTAAACTGTAAGTACAAATAATACCCGTAGATTGGCAAGAAAATAAACATAATAAACCTTGATTATAGCAGAATAATCGCAAGAGATACTTATGTAGGCGTGACAAACAAATACAGCATTTCCATCTTTCCAAGCAACTCTTAATATGATTTCCTCGGAGGCGCTCTCAGGGATTGCCTTGATTTAATCGACTTTATTCCCCTTACTCATTGAAGATACCCTTGTGACGATTCATTCAAGAAAAAAATTGCCCATGGGAATATAAGTTTAACTTTGTACATATCGCTTGTCCTGAAGAATACTGTATCAAGTCAAAATTTGGCACTAACTGAGTTAATGATACAGTTCGACTAAAAAAAGTACGTTCTACCTTTTAAATTAGGTCGATAATTGCTTACACCTTAAATGAACGGCTAATTAATTTTAGAATTAATGCAGTATTCTTCCGGGCAAGCGATAGACTTCATCGCGGGCATCAATAATGTGTCTGTGTTGTTTAGTTAATTTTGGGATAATCGGTATCATGATAAGATAATATAATAAAATTATAATTATACTAGTAAACCAGATCACGTGTTTCTGTGGTTATACATGTTAAATAATTCACGTATATATGTCAAATATGTCAAAATCCCGTACCATGATATTTGTAACACTAAGTGTTGTCCTATAAGAAAACATTGATTTTGTAATAAAAAATGAGATTATCAATTAAGATAAAAATATCCTATCTTTTAAGTTGAACCAAACAATAGATAATATATCTACAAAATTTCATTGAAATCGGTTCAGTGGTTTCGGAGATTAGCGCAAACAAACATCGTGACGTGGGATAATATTAGTATAGGGTAAGGATAATATTCTTTTTACATCCAATGGATAGGACATGTTACCTTCAATTACTAAAAAAATATTCAACACACATGAACGTCTCATAATATTTGTAATGAATATTTAATGCTACTCAATATTTAACTATAATTCCCCTCCACCTTCCCCCACCGGCATCGGGGATAAATTTATGTCACCAGGGAAATCTATACTTCTATACAATACTATAAAGCTGAAGAGTTTGTTTGGTTGAACGCGCTAATCTCCGGATATACTGGTTCGAATTGAACAATAACTGTTGTGCTGAATAGTCCATTTATTGAAGAAGGCTCTAGGCTATATAACATCACACTATGACTAATAGGAGTGGAGCAGCAATGACAAATGTTTCAAAAACGGGAAATTTACATTTCTATGCGGGCGAAGCTGCGGGCACAGCTAGTAAGTAATAATACCTATCATTTGTTTGTAATTTTTACTTGTCTAAGATTTTAGCAAACAGTCAATATATTCTTTACACAGTAAACATAAACTCCCCGTGGACCCTTCCTAAAATAGGTATGTATTTTCGGAATAAATCTAAACATCGACTAACGAAATGACGAAACATGTATTTGCAGTAAAATTGGTCTACAGTAGAAAAGATATAGCAGTCAGCTGGTGTCCTTTCAAATTAAATTTAGTATCATTTGATAGTTCCGAAATTCTCATGTACGTATTTATAATAACATTTCAATTTCACAAAGGACTCCCGACAAAATCAGATACGGCCCTCATACTTGCGACCGTGACTATCACAAAAGCCCCTTTTATACTGCGCCATGCTATCTTTCATGCCTTTCATGCCTCGTTAAACTGATATCAGTTCGCTATTTAAATAATTGTAACGACTTGATCTTTGTGCTCAGTCCTTTATTGGTAGATACCTACTTATGTAATGGCAGCTTCGGTTCTGTCTTTGTTATATACGATATGCATACTCGTATAATGTAAAAATATAATATACTTAAATTTAAAAGTCTAGTAAATTGCACGGCAGCTTTGTAAGGATAGAGATATTTGGCACTCGCTGTTTTCTGCCTACCCCGTGAGGGACCTGGCGTGACGGTATGTCTGTATGTAGGTATGGGTCTACCCTATACCTACATACATGCTCTAGACATTCTCTAGCATGT